>APFE031416462.1:83507-215650 GCA_000404065.3 Pinus taeda | reverse complement strand
CTTTGCCAGAATTGACCTTTTTTGTCAAAAAACACTGTATTGACTATGGTTGACCATTTTTACTTGTAGATGATGGATAAATGTAATATTTTCATGGCACTTTGATAGATTTTACCTCTCTTTACTCTTCTAGAAGCTTCCTTGATGTAAAAAGTGAATAATTAATGCATGAATCAGTTAGCTAAGTAATAGAGGCAAGTTGTTGAGCTGCCTATTATTTAGTGCTTAGTTTGGAATTAGTTCAAACTGCTCCTAGAAGGATGAGCTCGACCCCTAGAGGCAAGGGAAGAGGTTAGCTTGCCTATATTATGTGTTTTCTTAGTCATTTTGAGAGGTTGGAAGGTTTGACTCTAGAGGGAGAAGTGCTATTGTATTATTGACTTGTATTTTCTGCAATTTGAGGAAAAAGGAAGGCCAGGGTTTTGCAGACTTCTTTGTGGATTCTTGTGGATTATTATGTTGATGGTGTGCTTCCTACTGTTATTGTAAGTGTGTTTATGTGTTCCATTCCTTAATCTCTTGCTGCTATTTAAACAAAAGAAGTGATAAAGTTTGAATTCATGCATGCCATGCTCAGCTTTCAATTTTGTTTAAATTTTATGTTTTCCACCGTCTAGAGAGGATTCAAATTCATTGTTTGCCCTCTTTAGCTTTTCTCCTTTCCTCCTTGATCATTTTTTTCAACTAAAGGCATCAGCATAGATTCCTACCTTGCCCCAAGGAATCACCTGCAAAAACTGAGCTCAATCCCCGCACCCTGAATTGCACTCCCTCCAATTGCCACCAAACAATCCAAAAACTCTAAACCAATCCCCCATATCAGTTTACTAGCCTAAAATCCTTGTTCCTAATTGGTCAACTCATCCTATTGACAAAATCCATCAAGTTTTGACCCGAGAGAGCCTTCTCATACCTCGTAGGGCTAGCTACGAGGTGAAATGGTTTGATGTAGCCTTGAGAGTTTGTCTATCTCAGCCTAGGTAAATTCCAAGCGCTAACAGCTTCAAAACCTAAAATTAAAACCCATTTGAGCCGAAATCCTGATGAGCCTTGTGACCAAATTTCATATCTTGGTTCATTGTATGTTCGGAGATATGATCTGAGGATGTTAGGGTTTTTGCAGGATCTCGAATTCCATGTTAAATTGGTGACGTTGGAAAAATCGTCATAACTTTCTCCCTGAGAATTGAATTCAAATTTCATAAATATTCACTGAAAGAGGACAAACTGCAGGTTGTTTAGTATCGTTTTTAGGGCGAAAGGTCACAACAGTGACACGTGGAACTTCGTACACGTTCTCTCTACTGAACCAGTCTATAAGTAGGCCATCATGGGAGATTGGGCATAACTATTTCTTGAAGAATGCAATATTGATTAGGCCTGTGTGGTTGGAAAGAGAGCTCAGAGGGATACCACAAGATGCAATTTCAGACCCTGGAGATCTGAAATTACATAAATACAACAGATTCAATATCGAGCTCCAAGAAGGTAAGAAAAAACATGCATTCAAGGATCACTGCAATAAGGACCACACACCAACAGTCAAGGGTAAGTCTCCTACAACAAGGTATGTATGATTAGTGTTTACATTTGAAATATAAGTATCAACTCTGAAATATGTTTTTGTAGGACAATGTAAGTATATACAAGGTCTCAGTTATATCTCTATGTCTCTATATGTCACAGTGAGTTTTGATACCACATTTTGGTTGTCCTATTCTTGATATTACGCATTTGATACTACATATTCTTGATGCTACACCAAGTCTGCTAAATCTAGATGAGGTTGTAAGTTCATGTTACTTTTCTTGTCATAGTTGATAGAATGGTCTATGCTGTTGTACTTAGAACTTGGTTCATCACAAGTCTAGGGTCTGTCATCAATTTCTATTGTATATATATTTAGGTCAGTTTTGGATGTAGTCTTGCATAGAGTCCAGGCCTATATCAAGAGTGGGAGTCTTTTTCTACTGTTGCAACAAGTCAACAACAAAAGTGACAAGCACACTTCAGGTACACATTGTAATTTTAATTTGTATTTATTCATTATTATGCACTTACATGTGTTTTCCAGGGAGAGGTAAGTTTAAGGGTATTTTGTTTTTTTTGGGATTGGTTTCGCCGAGAAAATTTTGCATGCAGGTAGAAGAAGATTCAAGTACAACTTCAAGCAAGAATTCAAGGGCAGAAGTATCAAATCAAAGGAAGCATTGCAACGGGACATCCTTTGAAGACATGACAGCCATTTATATATTGTGAAGAAGTGTCAAGGCCAAAAGTCATCATTGTAAAGTTGTAACAGAGTTATTTGTAAACGTGTCATCATTGGAAGAGCCATTATTGTAAAAGATTCAATCTGCCTAGAGTCGAAAAGGCATATTGGAAGGTATAGGAGTTTTTGTTGGGATGATGTCATGGTGGGTTGCAAGTCATAGTGTGATTGGGTGTTCGGTAAAAATCATTGTATATCATATTATATCGTGGATCGTTGTTCCTGGTATGGGAATCCACACTCTTGTCTCATTTTTAGTCATTATAGGGTGGCAGGGATGTGTTAGGCTGGTGCATGAAGTCACCTACATGTTGGAGCCTGTGAACACTTCAGGGTGGTAAGTTGGTCTAGGATGTTGGGGCATCCATTTAGTTGACTACTGAAGAAACCAGGGTGTTGGGCGTCCTTCCAGTGGGAGCTGGAGAAGAATGCTTTTCTAGAATTCTAGGAAGTTGTTGCTTTCTATTCAGTTGGGGCTGAAGATTAAAGAATTTATTAGAAAAGCATTCAGTGGTTTTTGACCCGGAGGGGTTTTCCACCTAAAATTCTTGTGTCTATTGTGTTCTTTTATTCACTGTTGTTGCTGCATAAACATTAATAATAATTGAATATTAACTATTGCTCTGAAAAGATTTAAAAATGCTAATTTCTAAGGAATACTTATTCAACCCCCCCCTAGTATTTCCAACAATTGGTATCAGAGCCTGGTTCCTTCAATAATAGCTTCACCGTTGAAAGTCAGTTTTCAAAGCATAGAGATGGAAAAGTCAAAGAAGCAGGTTACAAGGATTTCAAAGGAAGGTACAGGTACAACAAAATCTGAAGAAAGTGAGTATTGTGTACCAATCCCTGATTTTGATGCAGATAATTATTGGATATGGGAATCGAGGATGGAAGTACATTTGTAGGCACATGGAGTATGGGAATCAATTGTTTTTGGAGACACATCTACCGACGAAGCTAAAAGGTACAATTCAAAGGCCATCAATTTGAATGTTTTGCCAAATTATGTGAAAACAAAAATTGGTCAATGTTCAACAGCTAAAATTCTTTGGGAAAAGCTTCATAATCTATATTCAACAAAGCAATCACGTCAAGATGTTATTGAAAATTTGGATCCTTCTCATTATGATGAAGAAATGGGAGAAATTAGTAAAACATAGTTTCAAAATCAAATGATCAAGGTGATAAAGGAACTCAAAAGTCAAAAGGAAAAGACAAGACTTTTGGAAGCAGAATTGAAGACAACAAAAGAACTCATCAAAGAAAATTCTGAGAAGATGATTAGTAGCCTTAGAACTCAATTGGAAGAAATCAAGAATACAGTGACATGAGACCTCAAGAGAGAATTCTAACAGAAGCAACAAGAACTAAGAGAGAATTCCAACATAAACAACAAGAACTTGACATAGCGTTTGTAGAGATTAGCAGGATCACATAAGAGATGCAGAAAGCAGACATTGAAAGGAAGGAATCTGATCAAAGATACATATCCATTGTTGACCAAAAGAAAAAGGAATTAGAAACATCTTCAATAGAAATAAGCAGGCTCAGGATTGAAAATGAGAAGCAGAAGGAACAGATACCGGTTCTCAACAGAGAAGTGGAGAAGACCACTCTTCTCAACCTACAAGTTGAGGAGGAAGAAAAAAGAAGGAAGATCTTGAAAAGATGGTTTCAAGAAGATCTTTCTCAAAAGCAAGAAGAACTTGATTCAACCTGTGATGAGATCAAAAAACTCAAGGGATCGCAAAAAGAACATATACAAGATAAGACAGATGTAGTGTTATAGCTCTGATACCACTTTTTATAGCTCTGATACCACTTGTTATAGATCTAACCCAGAAATATTATAGATCTGATATGAAAATATAAAATAATGAAAATAAACCCAGAAATAATATGAAATGATTATTTATTGATCAAACCCTTAAGGTAGGGCAACACCATACATTTACTCCTTAAGGAAGGAGAACACTCCACAAGCCATATGCCTGTACATACAATAATCCTTGACATTCTCCTTCATATCTCTCCATGTGGAGTCTCTAGCCTCTATATAGGCCTCATACATATAATACCATGGATCATTACCATGGTTCCCTCATACCATCGAACTAATACCATGGGCCCATTACATTATTACTAACTACTTGTGGTCCCTTACATGATATGGGTTAACCACCTTATTTATTACTATGGCCCATCCCATTATTACATTATTACCTTGGGTACCTCCCTTTGTACCCCATATTATGCCCCCTAGGTATATAACATGCAGAAGCAAAAATGAAGGCAATTAAAGATGGTAAAGCTCCACATCATCGCAGGATGATTCTAAGAAGGAAGTTGATCAAAATGAAAAGCCAAAGAAGAATGTTGCAACTCCAAAGAACAAGAGCAAAGCAATCAAGAACAAAGGACCACAACAAACTAAAACACCGCCTCTGAAGAAGAATGAAAAATCTTCCACGTACAACTATCAAGGACCATCGCATCCCAATGAACCATTCAGGTACGCACATTTATTTAATGGTTATTGTTTTTTATGTGCTAACTATGGAAATATGGATAGGGACTGTGAAGTTTTTGACGGGTACGATCATTATCTGCAAAACCCTAGAAGCAAGTTTGCAAGATCACAAGACAAGTTCCACGATGATTTTGTTAGAAGAGAATACGTGCTAGATGGGCCAAACATTGAATCTTTCAAATGCCATAACTATGGCCATAGCGCTCCCAGTTGCAGATATCAGATGGAATCACCCATGGACAACATTGAATGCTTCAAGTGTCATAACTATGGGCACATGGCTCGAGATTGCAGGAATAAGAAGGTGTAAAAAAGGAAACAGGTACAGGAAAACAAAGCAGATAACAAGGTTTCAGCAGTTATGCTTTCCGGATTTGTAAAAGCAAAGGTCATGAGGAATTAGCAGTTGATTCAGATAATGACTCAAGTCAAGATGGCCCATTAAGTGACTCACTATTTTGAACAATCTGGCTTGTTGACTCCTTAATGTTTGTAGAGGAGGAGTTTATGTAGCAGTATATGGCACAAGTCTACGATTGACAGGAAAGTAGTTTGAACAAGATGGCAGTTTCATTACAGGTTAAGGGGGAGCAAAACAGTTGAAGTATTACAGGTTACCAGGACCAAGGCAAGATTAGTCTGCAAAGGATATGCACAGGTTGAAGGAATCAATTTTGAAGAAACATTTTCTCTTGTTTCCAGAATGGAAGCTTTCAGGATTTTTCTCGCTTATGCTTGCTTGAGAAAAATCAAGGTCTACCAAATGGATGTTAAGTTAACTTTTCTAAATGGTGAATTGGAGGAAGAAGCTTACATTGAACAACTCGAAGGTTTTCTTCTCTCTGACAAAGAAGACTATGTATGCAGATTAAAAATGGCTCTATATGGTCTCAAGCAAGCTCCTAGGGCTTGGTATGCTCGTCTTGACAAATATCTACATCAACAAGGATTCAAGAAAGGAAGTGCTGACAACAATATTTATGTGAAAGTGGATCTAGATAACCTAACAATTATCAAAGTATATGTGGATGATATAATCTTTGGAAGCAGTGATGACAGATTAAGTAAAGACTTTGCCACAAAAATGCAAAGTGAGTTTGAAATGTCTATGATTGGCGAATTGACATACTTTTTAAGGCTTTAGATTTCTTAGCAGGATAAAGGAATATTCAGATATCAAACCAAGTACATCAAAGAAATGCTCAAGAAATTCCAGATGGAAGATTGCAAGCCAGTCCTTACCTCCATGGTAAGATGTTGCAAGTTAAGCTTAGAAAATTTGTTAAAGGATGTGGACCAAAGTTTGTATAGATCCATGATTGGTAGTCTCTTATATGTGACAGCCTCCCTGCCTAATGTGATGTAGGCAGTTGGACAAGTATAAAGATTCCAAGCAGCACCAAAAGAATCTCATATTATCGTCGTCAAAAGAATTCTTTGGTATCTTAAGGGCACAGTGGAATATGGTCTATGGTATCCCAAAGGAAATGATCTCGTCATCCAAGCTTATAAAGATGCAAATTAGGCAGGAAGTGTTGATGATCGTAAGAGTACCAGTGGAGCATCATTCTATCTAGGTGGTTTTCTTGTTTCATGGTTAAGTAAAAAAGCAATCTTGAATCTCATTATCCACAGCAGAAGCAGAATATGTCGTGGCAACAACTTGTTGTACTCAAGTTCTTTGGATGAAGCAAACTTTGCAAGATCTTCAAGTCAATTTCAATGAGCATATTCCCATATTTTGTGATAACACCAATGCCATCAGTATCTCCAAGAATCCTGTGATGCATCCCAAAACGAAGCACATTCCGATTAAATATCATTTCTTTATAGAGCAGGTCGCTGAGAAGAATATCAAGCTTGAATACATTGGCACAAAGGAACAAATTTCTGACATCTTTACCAAACCATTACCTCGTGAAGCATTTGAGTATCTTTTCCAAAAGCTTGGGATTCTCTCAAGTTTTCATTAGACTCTTTCTCTTATCTACTCCAGTAGAAAGGGGGATTGGAGGTGTGTATAGGTCTGCAGGATGACAGTTTGTCAGGGGGAGTTACCCTTTGCTATTGATGACAAAGGGGGAGAGAAGGCAGTAGAAAGAGGTGTCATGATCATAGGGCGAGTACTTGTGTTTCCATCAATTCCAAAGGGGGAGATTGTTGATCAGTGGTTGCCATTGACATCAACCCAAGCAGCACCAGGGGCTACCCCGATATTGCAAGGGAATTTTCCCTTGACAACTTACTCTATTTTAAGTTAAGTATCTTCTATATGGATTTCACTCGTCGATATATTTACGTTGACATATGGCACGCCAAGTAATTCTTCACGGTTTGAGAGATATTCATGTTTGAATTTAGTAACCCAATTAGTGGGCTAAAACCCTATGGGGTTGTGGCATGGCACTCATAATTGGTTGTAGTCATTGAATAGTCAATAATTAATAAATATTTTTGCTCCTAAAATCCCTCCAACGTTCACTTGTTAAGGACCCTCTCAACTCAAGGCATTCATATCAATAATGACCCTCATATCCTCCTCTAGTAGGGATTTTG
The DNA here is from genome assembly GCA_000404065.3 of Pinus taeda. Taxonomy (NCBI): domain Eukaryota; kingdom Viridiplantae; phylum Streptophyta; class Pinopsida; order Pinales; family Pinaceae; genus Pinus; species Pinus taeda. The sequence continues at coordinate 208,289 of APFE031416462.1, read as the reverse complement.
TGGCTTCAAACAAGTCATCTTGGAATTTTTGCTATAAATTTTTTTCTGAGAAGCTTCAGAAGCTTAAATTAAAACCCATTTGAGCTGACATATTGATGAACCTCATGACCAAATTTCAAATCTTGGTTCACTATATTTTTGGAGATATGATCTGAAGATGTTAGGGTTTTTGCAGGCTCCCGAATTCCATCTCAAACAAGCGACGTTGGAAAAATCATCATAACTTTCTCTCTAAGAATTGAATTCAAATTTCATAAATAGTCACAGAAATAGGACAGACTATAGTTTGTTGAGTACTGTTTCCAGAGCTGATGTTCACAACAATGACACGTGGCACTTTGTACAAGTTCGCTCTACTGAACCAATATATAACTAGGCCATCATGGGAGATTGGGAATAACTCTTTATTGAAGAATCCAATCTTGATCAGACCTATGGGGTTGGAAAGAGAACTCAGAGGGCTACCACAAGATGCAATTTCAGACCTTGGAGATCCGAAATTACATAGATACATTAGATTCAATATCGATCTCCTAGAAGGAAAGAAAAAGCATGCATTAGAGCATCACTACAGTAAGGACCACACATTCACAATCAAGGGTAAGTCTCGCACAGCAAGGTATGTATGGTCAGTGTTTACATTTTTAATATAAGTATCATTTCTGACATATGTTTTTGTAGGACAACGTAACTATATACAGGTTCTCGATTATATCTCTATGTCTCTATATGTCACAATTAGTTTTGATACCACATTTCAGATGTCTTATTCTTGATACTACACATTTGATGCTACATATTATTGATGCTACACCAAGTCTGCTAAATCTATAAGATATTGTAATTTCATGTTACTTGCCTTGTCATAGTTGATAGAATGGTCTTTGTTGTTGTACTTAGAACTTAGTTCATCACAAGTCTAGGGTTTGTCATCAGTTTCTATTGTACATATCTTTAGGTCAGTTTTGGATATAGTCTTGCATAGAGTCCAGGCCTTATCAAGAGTGGGAGCCTTTGTCTACTGTTGCAACAAGTCAACAACAAAAGTGACAAGAACACTTTAGGTACAGATTGCAATTTTAATTTGTATTTATTCATTATTATGCACTTACATGTGTTTTGCAAGGAGAGGTAAGTTGAAGGGTATTTTGTTTTGTTTTGGGATTGGTTTCATCAGGCAAATTTTGCATGCAGGTAGAAGAAGATTCAAGTATAACTTCAAGCAAGAATTCAAGGGCAGAAGTATCAAATCAAAGGAATCATTGCAACGATACATCCTTTGAAGACATGACAGCCATCCGTATATTGTGAAGAAGTGTCAGGGCCAAAAGTCGTCATTGTAAAGTTGTAAAAGAGTCATTTGTAAAAGTGTCATCATTGGAAGAGTCATTATTGCAAAAGAGTCAATCTGCCTAGAGTCGAAAATGCATTATTGGGAGGTATAGGAGTATCTGTTGGGATGATGTCATGGTTGGGTTGCAGGTCATAGTGTGATTGGGTGTTCAGTCAAAATCATTGTAAATCATATTGTATTGTGGATCGTTGTCCCTGGTACAGGAATCCACACTTTTGTCTCATTTTAGTCATTACAGGGTGGCAGGGAGGTGCTAGGCTGGTGCATGAAGTTGCCTACAGGTTGGAGCATGTGAACACTTCAAGGCGGTAGGTTGGTCTAGGATGTTGGGGCATCCATTCAGTTGACTACTGAAGAAACCAGGGTGTTGGGGCGTCCTTCCAGTGGGAGCTGGAGAAGAACGCTTTTCTAGAATTCTAGGAAGTCGTTGCTTTCATTTTAGTTGGAGCTGAAAATTAAAGAATTTATTAGAAAAGTGTTCGGTGATTTTTGAGCAGGAGGGGGTTTTCCACCTAAAATTCTTGTGTCTACTTTGTTCTTTTATTTACTGTTATTACTGCATAAAAATTAATAATAATTGAAGATTAACTAATGCTCTGAAAAGATTTAAAAGTGTTAATTGCTAAGGAATACTGATTCACCCCCCCCCCCTCTCAGTATTTCCAACACATCACATCTTTGTGGACTATTCCACTTGATGTTGTACAGACCCTTATTGTTCATGTGTGTCTCTACTAGGGTGGTACTACTACCTCTCTCTTGAAGGCTCACTTTCCGTCCCCTCCACGGTGAAATAAATTTGACACACATACGATTGAACACGCACCAGACACACCCCCTTGCTTTTCGAAGGCGCATTTGCACTCCTCTCTCTTGCTGATAGTCATAGCCAAGGCATATCTTTAAGATATATGGCAACCGGGTCAATATTTCAGATGGGGTTCCTACTCAAAATGGTGTGAGGTCTAATTGGGACTTCACATCGAGGAAACCCCTTGGTTGACGGATTTCTAACACCGTCAACAATGGCACTAGGAGGAGGGCCAGATGACAAGATGAGCCCATTGAATCTGGTTTGAACCTCTTATCTAAAATGGCTCATCCTCAAATCTTACCCCTGGGGTGTTTCTCTAATTTTTCCATTTATCAATTTTCAATCCCTGATGAGCCTCTCTATCACTTGTACCAGTTAAAGTTTAATGGTGAGGATGGAACATCCATAACCGAGTACATTTCTGATTTTCTTAAATTTTGTGAATCTTACGAAATCAATGATGAAGGGTTTTCTTGGGCACTTTTCTTCCTCACCCTTGAAGTTCTTGTTAATCGATGGTGCCATACCCTGCCACCTGTTTCCATCCATTCCCTTCATCATTAGCTCGAGGAGCTTCATCAAGCCTTTGATAGGTATAATTACTGAGATGTTTGTGAAAGAATCAATCTCTTAAGAACGAATCCTAGTGAATCAGTTGAGGATTTTTTTGATCGATTCCTTCACCTTTGTTGTGAAATTTCTAAAGAAGATATGAATCAAGATTTCTTGAAACAAAATTTTGAACGTTTGGTTCTTATCTCTTTATACGGTGAACCTGAACCCCTGATTTTCCTACTTCCCCAACTCTTGTGAATCATCAGACACCTCTAATTTCAGAGGAGGAATTTACTGCTCCTTTTGTTCTTTGTCCTCATCATTTTCCAGTTCAGATGAAGGTGCCTCTGTGCGATGGTATTTAAGTTGAAAAATTCACGGATCAAATTCCTAATCCATCTTCGCATTTTTCTTTTGTTTCTCATGACTCATATTCAATGGAGGAAATCCCATAATGGCTCATGAAGCCCATGGGGAAGATTAACTTCCCCATTCTGCAACATGTTGTTATCATTCATAAATCTAGCCTCCAATCTGATCTAGATTTATGTGATCCTCTATCATATACATGCCATGACTCTTTGTACTATGGTCCAGCCAATCAATCTACTCCACCAGCTAGTCTTTCACACTCTCTTGATTTTCACGTTGGTGGTTCCAATTGCGATTAGGTACAAGGCAGTCACTTTACACATGTAGAGGAGCAGGAAGGTGAAGATGCTTTCAATCTTTTTTATTTTTTTCAAGATCCTCCATGTCAAGATGATGTGCCTTCATTCTTGGATGATTGTCAATCTGCTAATTTCAGTAGGGAATCAAATGCAATCAACTCTTTCGATCAATCTGTAGCCTTGGGAAACACTCATTCCGATGATAATGACTCTATTCATGTATCTGATCATGAATGCCCAGATACATCATCTAATTTTTTGGATCCTCCAAAACATGTTGATATGACCAAATTAGACGTGGAATCTGATCCAGCGAAAGAAAGTGTCTATATCGAAACTTCCTCTTCATCTCACAATCCCTTATGCTCTATCCTTTGTGATGCATCTACATGCGACAGAGATACTCCATGCTATTCAAGTTCTTCATCCGATGAGTTAATTTCTCAATTGACACAAGGTGGTGAGATTATCCATGATGAGAATGAATAAAATCAAATCATTGAGTAATCTTTCCATCCCTCATCATCTCTTCTCTTGCATGGAGACAACTCTCTAAACTAGATTACTCATGACATTTTCTCATTTCGTACATCTTCAGATTTGCAATCAGATGAATATTTTAACTTGAGTAATCTGGTTGTTGAATTTGAAAATTTTGATCAAATCAGTGACAGAGATGGTTGCCACCCAGTTAATAGTGATCTCATCAAGATCAGTGAAAGTAGTTGTCCTCACACCGTGCACAATCTGGTTCAATCTTCAGGATGCAATTTTACAATTTTTAAAGTTTTGGGACTTGCCAGGGAGTCGGGGCACTTCAACTTCCGTTGATGGTTATGTCAAGATCTTGCAGCTCTTGTAAGACGCTCAAACTAAGTCAGGTTTTCTTTTCTTCGCAAAACTCTTCCTTTTGCATGGTTTCACTTGATGTAAATTATTTCTTGAAATATATTTGGCATTATGAATATGATCTCTAGAACTTTCAAGATCCAATTTATGGTCAGATTCAAGGTTATTTATCTCCATGCAAGTCTCTTATATTTGGAATGTGTATCTCCCATAGAATCATCAAATTGCGAAGTTGATTATTCTAAAAATTATCTTTGGCTAAAGGAGTCATACTTGTCCCACTCTTTTATAAACAATCAGCTCTTGATCATTCTTGGTTATATTCTGATGTTAATCCTTTTCTTCATCGCGCCAGAAATCCTCTTGAGCGTCAGTGAATGCATGGATTATTTGATTATTCAAATGCTTCTTCACTTATTTTACCGTGACTGGTTTCATGTGTTTGTTATGCTAGCATTCATTTTTACTTATTTCGACAATTACGAAGCTAGTGCAGTTTGTAACTAGTCACAAGGAAATGGATTGTTACACTCATCACGTGAGGAAGACAATTCTACTATGCAGAGAATTTCCATAATTGTTCAAATTGATTTATATTTGTTAATTACAAACTGAGAATTTGATGCTTTAATCATCCCATCTGATCATTATTCTGTCTCTAATGATTGTCATTCAACTTATCATTTTCCCATCAGTATATCCAATGATAGTTGTTTTCCATCCTTCAATATTCAACTTTCAACATCTCACTATTCGGTTTTTTGTTGAGCGGTTGAGGCACTACAACCTTCGTTGATGGTTATGTCAAACCCTCACTGTCTCAACATCACTGTTGAATATGATCCGATCTATTTTTCCTCACAAGATTCTCATTATAATCTCGTTCCTATAATTGAAAATCCATCTTTCAAATATTTCGGGGTTTTCAAAGAGGATTATCATGAATTTTATGATCTAATCGTTGAATGGTTGGAGCAATCTTACTCGGAAAGATAAATTACAATAAACAATTTTCAACCTTTTCTCGTGGTTGCTAAGCAGGATGACACAGAAGGTGCATTCGCAAGAAGCCTTCGAGGTTTTTCTAATTATGCTTTCCATCGAAGAGGTAAGAATGTGAATTGGATGAAAGTAGTGGTTATGACACATCTTTCTTCACACATGCAAGACCTTCAAATTTTTGTGAAGTCAATCAAGTTTTTATCTTTTCTGTTTCACATTACTTTATATCAGTTTTAATTGTTCGTATCTTTTTCGATGCAGGTCGGGAACAACTATGGTGGTTTCACTAGAAATTTCGTTATACGTGACCCTGACCTTCTAGTTGTTAGGTTAGGAGTAGGACTAGCTGCATTCTAGTTTTCCCTCTCTCGCATTCATCCCGTGCTTATTCTCTTTAGTCTATCTTGTATTTTCTTACTTTTGTCTTGATTTATGCTTTGGTTTAGCTTCTTTTGCTTGTGCTTTGGTTTTGCTTTCTTGTTGTGTTGTGTCTTTTCCCTTTTGTTCCATTAATAAGACCTTGCAAGAAGATGATTTGTTGGCTCAGAATGGAATGTGGAAAAATAGAAAAGGACTTTGTAACACCGCAACATTTGGTTAACTCTCTGTCCTTTTTCTTTATCTTGGTTACATCTTTTGGTCGATGATGTTCCGACAGAAAATAAGATCCTTGTGTTAAGAAAACCTTGTGTCGAACCATGATTTCCATGTTTATTCTGGAAACCTCATGCCTGCACTCAATTTTATGTTTCAGTGTTTTCTAGTTGATCCAATCAAGTAGAGAAAAGCAATGGGAAAATATAAACGAGAAAAACAATATCATAGGTCTTATATATGCTTCACTGAAGGGAAAACCTCTCATGATCTGAATAAGTTGGAATCCCTCTTCCGCCCATAAATAAATAAGTGTTGATGCACAATCCTCTTTAAATAAATAAATAAAGGTGAAAGAAGAGAAAGGTTTCCTATGCAGAGAAGTGAAACAAGCAACTCCGTCGGAGTACTGTCAAGGCTCGCTGGCAGCGGAGCAATGTTTGTGTGCCTGTAGTGACTCCATCGAGCTACTGCCCAAGCTTGCTAGTAGTGGAGCAGCACCAGAGATGAAAAACTATACTATGAAAATCTAAAGCTCGCGAACTTCATTACCCTATCCTGATTCGAAACATTGTGTGATTGTTGATCTTATGTTTGTGTTTAACCGAGTAAAGGAATGAAGGGGACTATGTTTATGAACAGGATAAGTGGGGAAGCCATGGTAATCTGAATGATGAATCAATACTTCTTGAAGAACTCAACCTTGCACAAAAGAATTTACCAAGGCAGAGAAGTTGGAGTTCTACCAGTGAGTCGCCAAGTGTTGTCGTTGCGACAAAAACCCTCCAAAATTTTGCATACACTCAAATTTTGGAGCCTAATGTGGATCTTGTGATTGGTCGTTCCATAGTCACTTCTTGGTCAGCTAACGCTTTTAAGATCCCTTCTTGGATTGGAAGTGTCAAAGTTACTTGTTCACACATGCTCAGTCCACAACAAGTTCATGAGCGCGTTATTTTACGCAAGCTTGGACAAGCATAGCATGTTCCATCAAGATTGTGCCTATGCGATGTCCAATCCATATCGAAAGCCAATGCAAACTGACAATGATAGTTTCTAACATATAGTTGTGTTTGTACTTCTATTTCGGTGAGTTTTGCAAATTGTCCGTCCCACCCAGCTTTGTTTTTGTGAGTGTCACTTTCATGTTTTCGGTTGTTGCTTTTGATTTCTTTCACTCTAACTAGTGTTGTTTTCATGTTATCTTTTCTATGGCACGTGTTACTTTCAATGTCATTCACATATCGCAAGAGTCGTTCACACTTTAGCAATTGACGTCATTTCTGCATGTTAATTATCGCATGATGTATGGATACATGTTCTAGTGGTTTCAAGGGGTTATATATGTGTGAATGAGTTGGTCTAACCATGTAAGCATCAGTGACACTCATTCCTAAAGTTTTAAGCTTTGTCACACAATTGTTGTTACGGTCATCGTAAAGTGTATCTTAAGTGTCGCACTTGTTGTAACTTATCGCAAATTTGTCACACGGAGGGAAACACATTGTTCATGTCTCATGGATGATCTATGTTGATTTTGTCATCAAGTATTATAAGTGTGTGATCATAGTCGAAGTCTTATCATTGTTCACATCAGTGTCACTGGCCTCACAATTAGCCATTTCTGGAAAGGCTTCACGACCAAGCAACATAGCTTCACTCGGCCTCCCTAAACTACGCCCTGTGCAGTTTCAGTTCTCTAGTCATGATCTTCACCCTTGGCACTATGCAATGCGCAGTTCCTGCCTCCCAGGACTGCTGCACTGCGTAGTTTCTATGCTCAAGCTCTGGCATTGACCTCCAAAATTGCGCAATCCTTTCTCCCAACCTGGCCCTAACTGCGCACTCCGCAATCACAAGCCACAATATCATTCCCTGAGCCTCTGAACTATGCAACTACACAATAGCCCAGCCTCCCTTGTCTCCTAGAACTGCTCAGTGTGTTCGCTCAGGTTCCATCTCCTTAGCTTACCTCACTGGCTCCCAGAACTATGCAACTTTTTTCCTTAGTCCAGCCTAAACTATGCACTGTGTAGTCTCAAGGCTCAAGGCTCAGCCCTGGTCTCTTAAACTGTGCAATTGCATAGTCACCTGGGCTCATCTATCCTCCAGAATTGTGCAACAAGTTGATCCAGTGCATGTCTCCTCAACCTGTCATCTTGAGCTCCCAGACTGCGTAGTTTTCTTCCTTAACCCAACCTAAACTGCGCATTGCATAGTGTCAAGGCTCAAGTTGCACCCCTGACTATTTGAGTTGCATAATTGTGCAGTTATTGAACCTCTTTCCCAACCTATCACATGGTTTCGGCTTAGTCAGTGGATCAATGTGCACCATCTTAGACTAGGGTTTTATCCGACTGATGTTGTCTTGTCATGAGTGAATTGCATATGCATGAACTCTATCACGCTACGGAAATATGATGAAGAAGGATATGGAGAAGGAGGACATGCTAGAAGACACATATGGCGCTGAAGAGATAAGATTATCAGCAGGCGAGAAGACGAAGGAACATCGAACTCTAACAGAAGATCAAGATCAAGATCACATGGAACACTCCTTATATTCAAGTCATAAGGAGGAGGAGAAGAAGAACATGTACCATATGTTCAAGAAGACACAAAGAAAGAAGCAACAAGAACGACAGCTTGGCACTGTCACATCATCATGCATTCCATGTCATCAATGTCATGTCATGTCCTCTCACAAGTCATCCTATGCCACATCATTATTGTGGATTATGTAATTACATATTCGAAATGTATTGTAAAGTGGAAGTCCAAAGGACACACATGGAATATGAAGATCCATGTAAGTCGAAAAGTCATAGGAAGTCAAACAGTGATGAGGGTAGTCAAAGAGTCACAAGGAGTGTGAAGCATCACCCCTTGGTTATATATACACCCTCATTGTATGAGAAAATGACTTTTCTCCTTGGCTCCTCTCGCGAGGCATTAGAGAGATAAGCTAGTTCTTTTGAGGAGCAAGGAGTGGCTCCAACACTCCACTATTGGAGCTAGTGGTGTTCATTGTATACATGTGCCTTGGAACTTTTACTTAATAACAAAATCCTTCATCACTAACATGTTCTTCATGCATGGATTATGGATATTTGTAAGATTATTCTATGAATGTTTGTAATTCATGTTTGCTTTCATCTATACTAAAGTAGTTGAATTATTTCAGTTATTTTGGTACTTATCATATTGAGAATGTGTTGTAGTTGTTATTATCATCGTCGCATCCTCGTGGACTATTATGTTGGATATTAGACAGATCTTCCTCGCTATATTGGTTTCAATGACTATCACATCTTAGCAGACTATTCTTCTCGATGTTGTATGAACCCTTCTTGTTCATGTGTGTCTCTACTAGGGTGGAACTACAACCTCTCTCTTAGAGGCTCACTTTCCCTCCCCTCTGTTGTAGCATCCATTGTCCTTTTAATTTTATCTTTAGTTTTATTGCAAAATGGAAAAAAATCAAATATTGTGCTATAGCGGAAATAAGAGGAAATGCGGAAATTTGAAAGAAATGACTTATTTTATATTATTAATGGCTTTTGAATGTGAGAAACCCGAAAGAATATTTGAGCCGTCAACTTGGAAGGCAACAGATCTGACAGTAATCACGCGGTTAACAAGCGCGAGGGTTAATTCAAAATCGGACGCGATAAATTATAAAATGGAGTTAAAACCTTAATTTATCAGAGTCGTCTGCTTGAAGGCAGCAGATCCAACGTATATCGCGTTGAAAAGTGAATAGGTTTTATTTTAAATTTCGGCCCCGAGAAATCTTTTAACTGTAGTTTAGTTTCCTATCAGGTCAATGGAGAAGTCAAAGGCTTGTGGAAAAAGCGGACGTGATAAGGTTTTGTTCAACAGGTTTAAAGTCTCGTTGAGTTCCGAAGGATCATACCATTCATTGAATAGGTGATCGGACAGTGATCGCGCTCAAATGCGCGCATGGGTTAATGGCTCAAGTGGCCCTGATATGTAATGAACTGGGGCTTAATTCCTTTGGTTTCCGGCGACGGTGATTTGGTCGTGTTTCCTTGTGTTTTGGACAATCACAACACTTCTGATATGTACGTGGGACCATAACCCACAAGTCCACGCACGGAGTTCTTGTAAAGTTCAGTTTGCAGTGTTAAAACAGTCTAGTTGTCATCAGGACATCTACAGGGTTACAGCGTGCAGAGTAACACTCAAACCACATACTCAAGCCATAGATTCGAACAACGAAGTCCAAAAACTCCAGTTACACCAAGTCCTACACTGTTTGCACCTGGCAGGAGTTCAACTCATTTTTCATCCAAACATTCACCTTTATTTGACCAAGAGTCACCTTTTACATCCACTTCATTTCAAGAACCCAGCTGTCAAGAACATTCTTTAGAGTCTGTTTATTTCCCATGTCTGCTATAGTTATTCAACTTGAACGTATAACTACATTATCACCTTCTCATACTCCATTTACTCCTCAATCAGGTTCCACATCTGTTGGTAATCAAGGTTCGGTAAGTTCAGAAGCAAACATGGCAGCACCTACATTCTTGATGAATAGGTATGCACTTATTCAATTTCCACAACAGTTGAATCAAATGCCACAAGAATGCTTGAAGATTCTTCCTGGTTTCACAGGGGAGGATGAACAAACAACAGAGAATCATATAGCAGTATTTTGTAATTTTGCAGAAAATCTAAATGTTGAATATCAGGATGTTGTTTTAAGACTTTTTGTGCAATCCCCGTATGGAGAAGCAAGAAAATGGTTTAAACGGCTTCCTAATAACTCTATTCCTACATGGGAAGAGATGGAGCGCCTGTTCACCCAGAGATGGGGAGAGAAAAGAGACCACGGGTATTCACTAACAGAGTTCAATGCTATTAAGAAGAAATTTGATGAAAGTGTTCTTGAATTCATCAAAAGGTTTAATAAATTGTACAATAGTCTTCCAGTGGAGATTAAGCCCCCACCTGCTTGTGCAAAAATAACTTTTGCAGGGGCTTTTGAGTCAAATTTTGGATTCACATTGAGGGAGAGAAGATCTGCAACCCTTGATCATATCCAAACTGATGCCTTAGAGATAGAAGCAAATCTAGTGGCTACAGGTAAAGCACCAGAGACAACCATATGTGATTGTTGAGTGCAGATTGTATTGGAAGGATCCTGTGGGAATTTTATGGTTATGTTTAACAAAGGATGAATTTACAGAGACCATTAAAGATTATCATGAGAAGTTATGTGGTGGACATTATATTTGGAAGGCTAATGCACATAAAATCCTCCATGCAGGATTTTATTGGCCTACTCTATTTGGTGATACATATAAGTTTGTCAGAAGTTGTTAGAAGTGTCAGCGTTTTGCTAAGAAGAAGAGGCTAGCTCCCTTGCCCTTGATCCAAGTCTTCATATAAGAACCATTCAGACAACGGGGACTAGATTTTGTTGGAGAAATTAACCTGCCTTCAAGTGGACAGCACAAGTGGGTTCTTACAGCTACTGATTATTTCACCAAGTGGGTAGAAGCTATACCTACTAAAAGGGCAAATGACCAAGTGGTGATGAAGTTCTTAGAGGAAAATATTTTCAGCAGATTTGGATGCCCTGTCTTCAGTTCAAGTAAGTTTGTTGCTTTTTTTCAAAAGTATAATGTTATTTTATCTCATTCAACATCTTATCATCCACAGGGATTTGGATTGGCTGAATCCACTAACAAAACATTGATGAAGATCCTTAAGAAAACAATTGCAGAGAATCAAAAAGGTTGGGATTTTAGATTAAAGTTTTCTCTATGGGCTATCAGAGTGACTACAAGAAGGTCTACAGGCAAATCACCTTTTGAATTAGTGTATGGAACTCAAGCTTTGTTCCCTAGTCAGCTTGTGAAACTTGTGATTACAATGATTCAGGAGGCAAAAGAAGAACCCAATGCTCTGATAAGAAAGATGCATAAGGTAGTGGAATTAAGTAAAAGCAGGGATAAGGTAAGAGACAACTTGATTATGTATCAATCAAAGATGAAGGGTATTTTTGACAGAAAGGCCAGAGAAATAGATTTTAAATTTTGAGACCTCGTATTAGGGTGGGATACTAGAAGAGAAGATAAGGGTAAACATGGGAAGTTTAATCCTCTCTGGTATGGCCCATTCAAAATTATAGAAGTAAGGACAAATAATACATTCTTCCTGAAGAATCTTGATGGTGGATCTTTACAACTGCTTGTCAATGGGCAGTACCTCAAACATTACTTCCAGTTTTGAAGCACAAGCAACCTGTCATTGTAGATACCAGAGTGAATTCATTGTACAAATTCCATAGAATTTAAATTGGCTAAGCAATATGTGACACCATGCTCGAGGTGAAGGCACTGATTTGCGGTTCTTTGTGCTTCTGTGGCAAAAGCACTATCCCCAGGTGGAGCCAAATGTTGTAGCATCCATTGTCCTTTTAATTTTATTTCCAGTTTTATTGCAAAATGGAAAAAATCAAATATTGTGTTATAGCGGAAATAAGAGGAAATGCATAAATTTGAAAGAAATGGCTTATTTTATATTATTAATGGCTTTTGAATGTGAGAAACCCGCGAGAAGCTCTGAGTCATCAGCTTGGAAGGTAACAGATCCGACAATAATCATGCGGTTAACAAGCGCAAGGGTTAATTCAAAATCAAATGCTATAAATTATAAAATGGAGTTAAAACCTTAGTTAATCAGGGCCATCCGCTTGAAGGCAACAGACCCAATGGATATCACGTCGAAAAGTGAATGGTTTTATTTTAAATTTCAGACCCGAGAAATCTTTTAACCGCAGTTTAATTTCCTATCGGGTCCATGGGGAAGTCAAAGGCTTGTGGAAAAAGCGGACACTATAAGGTTTTGTTCAACAGGTTTAAAGTCTCGTTGAGTTTTGAAGGATCAGACCGTTCATTGAATGGGTGATCAGACGGTGGTCGCGCTCAAATGTGCGCATGGGTTAATGGCTCAGGTGGACCCGATATGTAATGAACTGGGGCTTAATTCCTTTGGTTTCCAACGACGGTGATTGGTCGTGTTTCCTTGTGTTTTGGACAATCACAACACTTTTGATATGTACGTGGGCCCATAACCCACAAGTCCACACACGGAGTTCTTGTACAGTTGCAGTTTGTTGTGTTAAAACAGTCTAGCTGTCATCAGGATGTCTACAGGGTTACAACGTGCAGAGTAACACTCAGACCACATACTCAAGCCATAGATTCAAACAGCAAACAACTATCACCTTCTAATTTCTATTACCTCTCGTTATTTTGTTTTCTTGAGGAGAATGAGGTGTCTTTTACCCTCCATTGTAATATTCTATAATAAATTTTACTTTAGACAGTTAGGAAATAGTTAAGCAGTTTGACAATTTTGGTGATTACCAACTGTCTCATAATGTATAAAAAGAGGAAAATTTATAGAGAAAGGGTTCGAAATTTGAAAAACTTGGAGACTATGCCACTATATTCTTGATAAAATTGTTGATTAATGAAAGAATCAAAAGTTTTCCACACATTGTTGGGTATGATTTTGTAACTTCTCTATTATGTGTCATCATATGTCTTATTTCCTTTAAGTATGGTAATGAAGCTGCAAGTCTTTGTTTTCTTATGTGAATGAAGTTAAATTTCCTTAAAAGAGCGCTCCTATACTTGAAGTTCCTACCTCTGAAATTCTTCTAAGTTACAGATAATAATTTCTGTGTAAAACAACATATTGTCTTTAACTTCCCTAAGTGTCATAGATAATTTTTCTGTGTAAAACAGCATATTGTCTCTGACTTCTCTAAGCATTCTTCATTCAACATTTATATTCAGCGGTCAAATGGCATTCTGAGACTTTCATATTACCTAAGTATCGAGGGTTTAAAACCAGGTCTTTCAGGTCCTTCAATTGAGAATACAACATATAAATGAGTGACATAAACAATAAACATTAATGTCTTAAGCACAATTTTTACACAACCAAGAAATTGGTTTCTTAAGGGACAACACCCTCCACAGTGAAATAAATTTGACACACATACAATCGAACACTCACGAGGCACACCCCCTTGCTTTTCGAAGGCGCATTTGCACTCCACTCTCTTGCTAATAGTTAAAGCGAAGGCTAATAGGTCACAAGTTGACCGAAAGATAGATTTACAAAATGATAAATCACAATCAAATGACATATTTTCTCCATGTGTGGGAGAAATAGCTCTCCAACAACATCAACCTCACTAAATGAGCGTCTCCATCAAAGTGTCAAAGAAGGTCCAAAAGTGCTCCTCACTCCAATATGTTGCATGAAAGTGAACGAGTGTATCTCTAAGCCACAACTCCTCATCCAAGATGTTATTATTAAGAAGCCCTATGTCACCTTCTTAGGATGTGCCTAGGTGACGTGGCAACCCTAGGGCATGTCCTTGGAATAAAAAAGAAGTGTGTCAAATCTCCCAAAGTGTCTCAAGTAATAACCAAAAGAGCTTCTAGAACAAGGAAACGCCTAACATATAGGTATAAGGCCAACCTAGGGCATCTTAGGTCCTCTGGGGCACATCATCAATCCTACCAATGACTTGACTTCTTAGCTCAACATTTCAACATTTAGTTGTGTAGAAGGAGCCATACAACCACGTGGAGGCTCCTCAAGGCCCATTGCTCATCTGTATGCGGGCAATGTTGAGGTTGTAATGGTCATAAGTGCTTTCATCCTGGGCTAAATGTCCTCTTCAATATATTGGAAAGGTGTCAAGCCATCCCTTAAGGTATATTGGATATCTAATGCGTGTATGAGAAACCACCTGAAATATAGCTTCAAGATCAAGTAAGATTGATAGGATTAGGTAAAGAAACTAAGTACCATAGTGGACCATATACAATGATAGGGGCACAAAAATGTTTCTTGTAAGCTTTGCCGTCAAATGTACTTCTAATTGATGATTGGTAAGAAAGTTACCACACTCGAGTTAGGGATAATTATACAATTAGCCCTACTAGGTGCTTCCCTCCGTAAGGGGAAGGAGAGTTCCCAGGTACACCCATCAATTCATAGGTATATGAGATAAATGTGCACATGGATTGGGAAAGATTTTAAGGAATATGTCATCGACTTGATGCTCGCTGAAATAAGTCCAACAGCTCGAGTGTAATGATGAAAAGAGAGAACAATTGTGGAGGCATTACCTCTTTTCTCGACCTATTTTTACTACCCCCTTAGTGCATCTTTTATTTCAATGACCTGTATTATGTTTCTTGCATAACTTAAGTGACTAGTGTGCTTAATGCTTATTCAATACCTCTTAAATATGTAGTGATTCATTGCCCAATGGAGTTGGGACATTTATGAGCTCCATTGACTTAGAGAGGGCATGATGTGCTTAGGAACTAGGTGATGGCTAATGAGGGGCGTAGAGCTCAAGTTATGTTTTTCCAATGTACTTATTATTAGTGCCAACCATATTTTGTGTTTTTCCACAGATGTGTTATATATGCTTTTATCTTTCTTTCAACGATATCAACCTCTCAGGGTAGAGTTTATGGGCTCTAACTTGGAGGCGTGAATAAAGGTGTCAGTACTAGTGGCAAATGATCACCAACCCAAAGGATGGAGGTGGAAATCAAGGACATATGAAAGTGAAAAGTATCTATTATCTTGGGCACTCTATATCAATTAGTGCCTCCTATTCATGCCCCTCAATAGTGGAAATAAGATACCTCAAGGGATGTCACACTAGACTAAGGGAAAATGATAACCTCCAGGGGAAGTGTGGGACAAGGGTACAATCAAGAGAAGTCAATCATCCAGCTTAACCTATTATCCATATTAGAATGCCCTTAACATTAAATGAAAGCACATGGTTATAGAAATGGTTAGTGTGTTTTTTAATAGATGAAGCACCTTCCTTCAAAAAGTATGCTAAATGGGAGACCACATTGACTGGAGCATAAGTTGAGAGCTCTAAGGAAAAGTTATCTTTGGATCATCATAGGGTTGTTGGTTGGCTAGCTAATCAGAAAGGAGGAAAAAATTCTCCTATGGTTTACCAATTTGGTGGGTAACATGGCATTCACTAATGAGTACCCATTTAATTCAACACATTTCTTAGTGTGGGGTGATATTAGGGTTATCATATGATATATTCATTCCCTTGGAATTAGCATCAACTCTATTGGGGACTTATCCTTCACAGAACTATGGTTATTATGTTAGTATGGCATCCTCCATTTTGCTAGGTTGCCTCGTTGGATCCACAATGTTTCCATTGGACCTTTACCTAAGTAGTGGATCATTTCTAGAACAATGTGACCTCACCATTAAGGATATGCATAGGTTCCATCCAAAAATATCCCACTAGTTCCTCTTATATTGGACACAAATCAACAACATGATTATGATCAGGAAGATATTTTTTCAACAAAGAAACAAAAACACAATAAGAATCCTAGAGTTGGCTAGTCATGCAAGCCTATATGCTACAACGCAATCCTCTCGAAAATCTTAAGTGGACCGTAGTATCTTAGTGATACATTGGAATAATTACCAACTTTAAGAGACCTCTTATTTGTCTTAATCCACAAGAATGCATGCTCCTCAACTGAAAATTCCTTTCAAACTTTATGAGCATCTTCATATCTCTTCCAATGACCTATAGTTATTCCTTCATATGTTGTCTGACCTTTGAACCCTTTGCTTCCATATCATTGAGCATAATTGAGCTGACAAAAGCTCTATTAGTTGGACCATTTCTAAAAAAGATTCAATATGCATGAAAACTATGATTATAAGTAATTTCTACAAGATAGAGTAATTTCTTAAAACATTTGTTGTGGGACATCTTCCAACGCCTAATTCACCCTTTTGAGAGTCTATCTATGTGTAAATGATATGTCGCATTGAAATTAAGGTGAGTGCCCATGGGTTGACACACACTTTCAAAATTTGGAAGAAAACTTTCCATCCCTGTCTAACACATTACTCTCTGGCACTCCATAAAGTCGAACCATTTCCTTCACAGATAATTTTATGATGTATGATACTTTATGAGTAGCTCATACTAGTATAAAATGTACAGCCTTGACGAGTGCATCCACAACTACCACGATGAGATCATTCTTCCTGGTTAAATCAAGGAAAAGTAATAAAATACAAAGAAATATCTTCCCACTTCCAATCTTTCATGGGAAATGGCTACAATAACCATGCTAGGTGTTGATGTCCTCTCATTACCTTCTAGCATTCCAAAAATTTGGGAACATATTTAGTTGTTCCCTTCATGTTAGCTACATGTACTACTTCCTTGGAGCTATGGTCATATTTTGATAGCTAGGATGTCAACATAACTCTCCCAAGACAAGTAGTATTATCTCCACGTAGTTAGGAACATAAATCTACCCCTAAGCATAAGAATCCCTCTTCTAAAATCTAGAATGCATTGTACTTTCTTTACACGTCATTTTTAATGTTTTGGACATCCCTCAATATTTGGGTATTCATCTTGTGCAGTCTCTCTAAGTATCAATTTCTTCAAGCCATCTCCACCTCCTACACAAACTCTTGCATCTATGGGCAATTTGTTTCTCCAATATAGAGCATTTTCTTCAAATGTATATAGAAAGATAGTTCTTTAATGTTTTCTAAAATGAAATAATGGAGAGGTTTACTAGTACATCAATGTTTATCTTCATAAAATTCAAAATAGAGATAAAGAAATTGTAATACTCCTAATAGATATATTAAGTGAATAGCATAAACATGCACTATGAACAGCAACCTGGAAATTCAATACATACATAACGCATTAGTACACAAGAGGAAATGCACCAAATTTTTGAGCCATTTTATTAAATCTAAGCGTAATGGAGTACATATGAGTAGGAAGAGAGGAACCTGGGCCTGCTTCAGCAAGCTCAACAAAATCCAGGTTGGTAATGTGATGCTCAAGTGCTAGAATGACTCCACCCAAGATCTTTGCACTAGCCCAAAAATTTATGTCATTGTAGCTGGAAAGGAATAGGAATTCAGCCCTCAAATGTGCTCAAAATATTCTAAAAATTTTAGTGTAAAGGTGTCAGTACTAGTGGCAAATGATCATCAACCCAAATGATGGAGGTGGAAATCAAGGACATATGAAAGTGAAAGTTTGAGTTATCTTGGGCACTCTATATCAATTAGTGCCTCCTATTTGTGCCCCTCAATAGTGGAAAGAAGAGACCTCAAGGGATGTCACACTAGACTAAGGGAAAGAGATAACCTCCCAAGTGAAGTGTGTGACAAGGGTACAATCAAGAGAATTCAATCATCTTGCTTAACCTATTATCCATATTAGAATGCCCTTAACATTAAATGAAAGTACATGGCTATAGAAATGGTTAGTGTGTTTTTTGATAGATGAAGCACCTTCCTTCAAAAAGTATGCTAGATGGGAGAGCACATTCACTGGAGCATAAGTTGGGAGCCCTAAGGAAAATTTATCTTTGGATCATCATAGGGTTGTTGGTTGGCTAGCTAAAAGTAGAAAAAGAAGTATCCTATGGTTTACCAATTTTGGTGGGTAACATGTCCTTCACTAACTCAACACATTTAACTCAACACATTTCTTAGTGTGGGGTGATATTAGGGTTAACATATTATATATACATTCCCTTGGAATTAGCATCAACCCTAATGGGGACTTATCCTTCACAGAACTATGGTTATTATGTTAGTATGACATCCTCCATTTTGCTAGGTTGCCTCATTGGATCCACAATGTTTCCATTAGACCTTTACCTAAGCAGTGGCTCATTTCTAGAACAATGTGACCTCATTGTTAAGGATATGCACAGGTTCCATCCAAAAATATCCCACTAGTTCCTCTTCAATTGGACACAAATCAACAAAATGATTATGATCGAGAAGATATTTTTCAACAAAGAAACAAAAACACAATAAGAATCCTAGATTTGGGTGGTAATGCAAGCCTATATGCTACAATGCAGTCCTCTTGAAAATCTTAAGTGGCCCATAGTATCTTAGTGATACATTGGAGTAATTACCAACTTTAAGAGACCTCTTATTGGTCTTAATCCACAAGAATACATGCTCCCCAACTAAAAAATCCTTTCAAACTCTATGAGCATCTTCATAGCTCTTCCAATAACCTATAGTTATTCCTTCATATGTTGTCTGACTTTTGAACCCTCCGCTTCCATATCTTTGAGCATAATTGAGCTAACAAAAACTCTATTAGTTGGACCATTTCTAAAAAAGATTCAATATGCATGAAAACTGTGATTATAAGTAATTTCCACAAGATAGAGCTATTTCCCCATTTAGACAACATGTCTCTTAAAACATTTGTTGTGGGACATCTTCCAACGCCTAATTCACCCTTTTTGTAAGTCCATCTATGTGCAAATGGTATGTCGCATTGAAATTAAGGTGAGTGCCCATGGGTTGACACACTTTCAAAATTTGGAAGAAAATTTTGCATCCCTGTCTAACACATTCCTCTCTGGCACTCCATAAAGTCAAATCATTTCCTTCACAAATAATTTTATGATGTATGATACTTTATGAGTAGCTCATACTAGTATAAAATGTACAGCCTTGACAAGTAGATCCACAACTACCACGATGAGATCATTCTTCTTGGTTGTCTTAAGGAAAAGTAATAAAATACAAAGAAATATCTTCCCACTTCCAATCTTTAATGGGAAATGGCCACAATAACCATGTTAGGTATTGATGTCCTCTCATTACCTTCTAGCATTCCAAAAAATTGGGAACATATTTAGTTGTGCCCTTCATGTTAGCTACATGTACTACTTCCTTAGAGCTATGGTGGTATTTTGATACCTAGGATGTCGACATAACTCTCCCAAGAAAAGTAGTATTATCTCCATGTTGTTAGGAACATAAATTCTACACCTACGCATGAGAATCCCTCTTCTAAAATCTAGAATTCATTGTACTTCCTTTACATGTCATTTTCAATGTTTTGGACATCTCTCAATATTCGGGTATTCATCTTGTGCGGCTTCTCTAAGTATATATTTCTTCAAGCCATCTCCACCTCCTACACAAATTTTGGCATCTATAGGCAATTTGTTTCTCCAAGATAAAGCATTTGCTTCAAATTTATATAGAAAGATAGTTCTTTAATGTTTTATAAAATGAAATAATGGAAATGTTTACTAGTACATCAATATTTATCTTCATAAAATTCAAAATAGATATAAAGAAATTATAATATTCCTAATAGAAATATTAAGTGAATAACAAAAACATGCACTATGAACAGCAACCAGAAAATTCAATACATACATAATACATCATTACACAAGAGGAAATGCACCAAATCTCTAAGCCATTTTATTAAATTTGAGCGTAATGGAGTACATATGAGTAGGAAGAGAGGAACTTGGGCTTGCTTGAACAAGCTCAAGAAAACCAAGGTTGGTAATGTGATGCTCAAGTGTTGGAATGACTCCACCCAAGGTCTTTATGCTAGCCCAAAAATTTATGTCGTTGCAGCTGGAAAGGAATAGGAATTCAGCCCTCAAATGTGCTCAGAAATTCTAAAAATTTAATAGGAGCCTCCTCTCAATGAACCCACCAAAACCCAGAAAGGGTTTAGCATGAATCTAATAGTCCTAAAGAACCCCAAATTAGTGTGAGTTGCCTAGTCTGGCCTTCAGTACACACTACAGAGAAAAATGTTGTGGAATGTTCCCAAATTTCCCCTCAAGGCCTCCCCAAATCTTCTGCAAAAATTATCCTCAGAATTTCCCTTATTTTTCCAGCCCTTGTCTCTCCCAACCTCCTTGTCTCTCAACCCCTGTACAAGACGCATATAGTGACCCCTGCACAAGCCAAAAAGTGTGCAATTCGACCCTCCAACTAGCTCCACTTCCAGCCCTACAAAACCCAACAAAACGCTTACTCTCAAGGTAGATAATTCTCCTACAAAAACATAGAACAAGCAATCCCTTAACACTTTCTCGAATTTTCCCCCACGAGTTTCCTTCTGCGCCTGGAAAAGTACGCACTGCTAGTTGGAGGGTTGGTTGAACATCTTGGAAGGAACCTGGGATAGTCTCCTTCCTCCCTACTAGGGAGACACTCAAGGTTATCCGAAGAGGGGTTGGATTTCTGCTTGGAAATCCTTTTGCTAAGCACCACTGGTAATCTTGAGCTAAGCAGCGACAAGAGAATTGATATTCTGAAGTAATAATGACAAAGGACCCCAAATGAAGGCCCTCATGCTCTATGGTTGTCACCTCTCTCTCTCCTTATGAGCCTCTTTCTCCACTAGTATGCACTCCCTCTTCTTTCTCCTCTTCCCATAAGTGCGTTTTTCCTAAGGGAGTGAAAATTCCCACCTTGTAGCCCCCACAACCCATTAAGAAATCAATTTTCTCCAAAATTGCCAAAATTACTGCTAATATCAAAATTTTCAAAATTGTAATATTTCCTATTGACTAGGAAATTGGGGATATTATAGTCCCCCCACCAAAATTTTCTTGTCCTCAAGCAACTTCAATGTTGGGTGTTGCAGCACCTGCTTACCCTCCCGTGTAGCGTCCTCTTCAGGGAAATCCTTCCACTTGACCAAGAACTCCCTAATGACCTTGTTACTAAGCTTCCTCTCACACACCTCCAAAATAGCATTCGATACTAGCACTAGATGTCCCTCATCATCCAATGGTGGCAATTATGCAGTGGTTGTGACCTATTGTCCTAATTCCTTCTTCAGGCATGACACATGGAATACCTTGAGCACCTTGCTCCTCAGAGAAAACTCCAACTCGTATGCCACCTCCCCAACTCGCTTGGTCACTTTGTATGGCCCATAGAACTAGGGTTTGAAGTTCTCTGCCCCCTTCTGCTTAAGTGATGATTGCCTATAAGGTTGTAGGTGCAAGTAAACCATGTCACCAACCTCAAACTGCCTCTCAACTCTAGGTCGGTTTGCATACATTTTCTGCGGGTTATGTGATGTTTGCAAGTTATCCTTGAGAGCCTCGAGGATCTCTTAACTCTCTTGGATCCAATCTCTAACCCCTTGGGCCTGGTTGTCTCCAAAAACCATGTCAGCAAACGATAATGCATCAAAACCATAAAGAGAACGGAAAGGAAACATATCAATAGACATGTGGTAGGTGGTGGTATAGCAGTACTCCCCAAGGTGTAACCAATTCACCCATGCGTGTTGTTGTCCAATAATGTAGTTACACAAAGAACCCTCCAACCATTTGTTCACAATATTCGTCTGGCCATTTGTCTGAGGGTGGTAACTAGGACTAGGAGTGAGTTTAGTACCCACTCATTTAAACAGTACCTGCCAAAATACCCCCATGAACCTACTATCTTGGTCACTAATAATGGTCTTCGGAAGACCATGCAGCCTGAATACCTCTCTAAAGAAAAGCTCAATGACTTGTGAAGTTGAGGACCTAGATTGTATAGAGAAGAAGTGAGCAAACTTGATCGATCTGTCCACCACCATGTAGATTTCATCACACCCCTGTGCAACCGGAAGATCTGTGATGAATTCCATGGAGATACTCTCCCACTTCCTCTCTGAAATAGGAAGAGGTTGCAATAGACTAGTCAAATGAGTATGCTTCCCCTTGTTCTTTTGAAAAACATCGCATGCTTGCACGTGCCACAAGATGTCCCCCTTGAGACTCCTCCGCGTGAAGCGCTCTCTTATAGTCATATAAGTTTTGAGGAACTCTGGATGCCCTGCGATGGGTGAATCGTGTGCCACTTACATGATCCTCTCCCTAAGTTGTGACCCTAGAACCAGGTAAATCATGTTCTTATGCTAGATCACCTCATCCATCACCCGATACCCATCCTTTCCAAATGTACCATCCAAGATCTTGCAAGCCTGTTGATTCTTGGAATACTCCACCAATAATTGTGCCCTCCACTCCTGGGTGATATCAATAAGAGTGAGTGATGTGGGCCTCCTGGATAGTGTATCTACCACTATGTGTGGATTCTCTATCTCGAAATCATAATCCTGAATATTAATGACCCACTTCTGCTGCCTCTTCTTAAGTTCCTTCTGCTCCAAAAAGAATCAAAGATTGTTGTGGTCATTCTTCACCTTGAACCTGTTGCCTACTAGACACTGCCAGAATTTGGCCAATCTGTGCATTATGGCCAACATCTCTTTATCATAGATGGAATACGACCTCTCATAGCCTTGGAGCTTCCATATTTCATATGCTATGGGGTGGCCTCCCCGCATCAATGCTACCCCAATGGCCTCGCCAGATGCGTCACACTCCAATACAAAGGGCTAAGAGAAATCTAACAGTGCCAAGGCCGAACAAGTACTCATAACCACCTTGAGGCGCTCAAAGGCCTCCTAAGTTGTGTCTGTCCACTCAAACGCCCCCTTTTTCATGAGGTTTGTAAGGGGTGTATCCCACTGATAGAATCCCCTCACGAAGCACCTGTAGTAGGTACATATGCCTAGAAATCCCCTCAACTCCATCACATTTCCAGGTTAGGTCAATCACAAATGGCTTGAATCTTCTCCTAGTGGACTCTAACTCCATCCTCCTCAATCACGTGCCCCAAATACAACATCTTTGTCAACCCAAACTCGCACTTGGACATCTTGGCATAAAAATGTTTCTCCTCCAAGATGTGCAGGACCTCCTCCACATGTTGCAGGTGCTCCTCCCAAGTCCTGTTGTAGATGAGAATGTCGTCGAATAATACCAACACGAACTTGCGTAGGTGCTTGTGGAACAAATGGTTCATGCAAGACTGGAATGCGATCGGTGCATTGGTGAGCCCGAAGGGCACCAGGAAGTCAAAGTGCCCATAATAGCCCTTGAATGCAATCTTTGGGACATCTTGCTCCCTAACCGGAACCTGGTGGTATCTCGAGCGAAGATCTATCTCAGAGAAGTATTTCGCTCCTCTAAGCTCATCCATCAGCTCATCGACGCGCGAAATCAGGTCCCTGTTCTTCCAAGTCTTCTTATTTAGGGCCCTATATTAAATGCACATGGGAAGGGTATTGTCCTTCTTCTTCACCAGCACAACTGAAGAAGTAAAAGGACTGGAACTCGACCTAATGTGGCACAAGGCTAACAAATCCTATATAGCACGCTCAATCCCATCCTTATGCTTCTTGGGATGCATGTAAGGAGTAGTAATAACTGCATGCACTCCCTCCTCTAGCTCACTTGTGTGCTCAAACCCATGATTTGGTGGATAGCCTAAAGGAATGTCCCCAAATATCATTGGATGCCTCTCCAATACTACCAGAATGTACAAGCGTGGCTCCCGTGACCCAGATCTTGCCTCAGACATCCTGAACTCCATAACGCACACTACGTCTCCCTTGCATAGGTTTGCCTCCATCTTGTTAGTCGTCACAAACTGAGGTGTGTAGTTATGCACGTCTCTCAACACCACCTTCTTCTTGTCCGAGCCCATAAGCTCCATCTCGAAGGCCTTATAATTTGTAGTGACCCGTCTGAGAGAATACAGCCATGGGATACCCAACACCACATTGGTGTCTAGCACGTCCACCATAAAGAAATAATCAGTCACTGAGTAGTTTCCCACCGTCAATGTCATCTTGGGAACATAACAAGTGCACTTCATGGTCCAGTCTCCTTGAATCAAAACTAAAAAGCCATCAAAGGTCTGCGTCTATAGCTCGTGCCCCTCTACCAATTGTGCATCAATGAAGTTGTGTGTGGCCCCAAAGTCTACCAAAGCAGTCACACATTGCCCCTGAACTGTGCCTCTAACCCAAAGTGTTAGGCACTTCGGAACCCCTCTAAGTGAAGCTACAACGCCTCCCTTGAGCCCCGAGAAAGATGGCTCCCCCTCATCATCATGGTGTTCCTTCTCTCCCCTTGTCTTCCCTTGTTCATACTCATGCAGCTCATTGTCCAAGAACACCTCTATATAGTGGGCCTTGCCCTTGGTACACTTGTGCTCCGGTGTCGATGGCTCCTAGCATGAGAAGCACAACTTCCTCCTCTAGAGGTCTCCCATGGTCTCATCATCCAACTACCATGTCCATTCCACTCTCTCTGAGGAGGTCTGATGTCCTTACCTTTTTGGGGAAAGATAGGCCTAGGAGGTGTTGGAACTCTAGTCTTCGGGACTGCATCAATATGTCCCTGGTTTGGCCAATGGCATCTTGCAGAGATGTGGGCATGTATGTTCTCATCTAGCCACGCAGAGGCTTTGTTAAGCCCTCAATGAACAACATATTCAACCTTTCCTTCTGAAATATCAAAGGCCATCACAGCTAGTCGTTGTCTCATCATCCAACTGCCATGTCCATTCCACTCTCTCTAAGGAGGTCTGATGTCCTTACCTTTTTGGGGAAAGGTAGGCATAGGAGGTGTTGGAACTCTAGTCTTCGGGACTGCATCAATATGTCCCTGGTTTGGCCAATGGCATCTTGCAGAGATGAGGGCATGTATGTTCTCATCTAGCCACACAGAGGCTTTGTTAAGCTCTCAATGAACAACATATTCAACCTTTCCTTCTGAAATATCAAAGGCCATCACAACTAGTCTTTGGAACTCGGCCATATATGTTTAAGCGTTGTCGATCTTTTTCAAGTTAGCCAACTCCCGAAAATGTAGCACAAGATCTTTCCGGCCAAATCTCTCAACCAAGTGTGAAAAAATCTAAATTGAAATTCTATCACTGCAGCAACTGATTTATTTCACCTACATATTATACTCAATAAGTTATTTACAAAATTCCTTCAGCAAATATTAAAATAAATTCTACTACAGTTATCACACAATTACCCAGAGAAAAAAATACATGCACAAGAATCAATCACATCGACACAGTTATTTTTGGACAATTGTCCCCAGAAACACCCAATGCAAGAGAACCAGTGCATCAGATGAGGGCTTTATAAATCTTCAGCAGCAATTGCTTTTACAAGGAATGATTTTACAGAGAAACTGAAAGAAAACACCTGATACTTTCCCTCTGAGACCATCTGACACTTTGGAGACCCTGCTCCCACTTTTGCATCACCCCTGTGTCACTCTAATTGACCCAACATGGCTCTGAGTGGCTTTGCATCAGCCTGCGTAGGCCCTGTGTCTCTCCTCTAGATTGCGTCTCTCTTTACGCGTTGTCTTCCACTGACCCTGTGTCACCTCCTCCTCGATCACTGCCTGTTGTTGAAGCCCTCCTCTTCCTCCACCTTGCAACTCCCTCTGAAATCGATCTCCTCTTCCTTGAGAATCGAATTTCCTTGAGATACTGAGTATCTGTCGGTGTGTCTCCAAAAGACCCTCAAGTCTTCTCTTATACTTTTCCTGTTGATGAATCAACAGTCGAGTTTAAGTCCCTAAACAACGGCTAAGATTAAAACAGACTTGATCCTTGTCTCTTAAAAGCTTCTCATCCTTATCTTTATTAATACCCATTAATATTTTTATTTTCCTAAGTTTAGACTTAGGAACCCACTAAAAATATTATTTATTTTAATAACTCCTTATCCAAATGGAATTTCTCAAAACAATTTCTGGTTCTTGGAGATCTCATGTGCCTTAGCCTCTCCTCCAAATTTCAAGGCTAGAGCACATCCAATGCTACCAAAACTCAACACTCCCTCTTAGCGAGGAATGTGCTCTAGCAATGTTTCACTATAGAAATATCACACTGATCTTCCGCATCGGTACCTTTGTTGATGCTTGGCTTGCTGCCTCACATCCCTTGCATTGTTGCCCATAACATTGCCACTGTTGCTCCTGTACTGCAGCTCCCTCTCAACCTGCTGCATCATGTTGCCCATAGCACTGCCACTGCTAACTGTTGCACTACTACTTATCCATTATTGAAATGGATTCATTACCATCCCCATCTTCTCCCTGAAATGAACAAACTTTGTTCTTCCTAAAGCCTTGGTGAGGATGTCTGCCACCTATTCTCCTGTAGGAGTGTACCTCAACTGTATTGCTCCTCGTTGGACACAGTGTCTGACAAAGTGACATCGGATATCAATATGCTTCGACTGATCATGAAATACTGGATTCTCAGAGAGCTTGATGCAACTTTGATTATCACACATGATCCTAGTCACTTCCATCCTTCTCCTGAATAGATTCACAAACAATTTCCTAAGCCATATGGCTTCGCACGAAACTATGCTAGCTCCCATATATTCTGCTTCAACTGAGCTAAGAGCCACATATTTCTGTTTTCTACTGCACCACGAGGTCATTCCTGATCCAATGTTGAAACAGTACCCAGTGTACTTTTCTGATCTATTGAACTTCCAGCCCAATATGCGTCAGTGAACCCACTCATCCTAATGTCATTGCCTTTGGTGTACAATAGTCCATGCTCGATTGTTCCTTGTATATACCTAAGAACATGTTTGGTTGCTTCCCAGTGTGCCCTCTTAGGTTCTACCATGCACTGACTGAAGGTGTTGACAACGTAACAAATGCTTGGCCTCGTATTGACAAGATACATCAGGGACCCTACGAGTTGTCTGTACAAGGTGGGATCGACATCTTTATCTTCTAATGCGTCAATCTTCTTCCAATTGGTGATCATTGGAGTAGCCATAGGTCTACAATCATGCACCCTGATCTCTTCAAGAATTTTGTAGCATATCTCCCTTGTCCCAGGAAGATCTCACCCTTCTGCTACCAAACTTCCAACCCCAGAAAATAATGCATCTGTCCCAAATCCTTCATGTCAAATTCTGTGGCTAAGTTCTTCTTGCAGTCTTTGATGAGCCTAGATGATCCTCTCAGGAAGAGATCATCCAAATATAACACTAGGATTAGAGGCTCATTCTCTACAACCAGATAGTAGAGATTAGGGTCTGCGTCACTCTTAACGAACCCCGCCTTCAGCAAGTAGCCATCAATTCGACTGTGCCATGCCCTAGGTGCCTGTTTCAACCCATACAAGGATTTCTTTAACCTGCATAAATGAGATTTATTCTCATGTGTCTCAAAACCTTCTAGTTGCTCGATGTATACTCCCTCTTCTATTACCCCATTCAAGAATGTCGCCTTGACATCCATCTAATGAATCTCCCACCCCACCTGCGTTACAAGAGATATCACAGTCCTAGTAGAAGTATACCTAGCTACTGGGACGAAGGTTTCTCCGTAGTCTATCCCTTCCTTCTGAGTTATTGACGGTGCTGGACCCGCCAACATGTCAAGGGGATCTCCTTGGTAAGAAGTCCCAATTAGACCTCAGACTGTTTGGTGTAGGAGTCCCAATAGTGGATCATAAAGTAATGCCTTGACCGCGATGTCGCACAGAGGCAAGTGAGATAACTCTGTCAATAGCAAGGGTGTGACCGCTGCAGTGAGTCAAGGAAGGTGTATGAGAGGTTCTAACACATAAGGGGGAGAAAAGGGTGAAGGTGAGTTCCAGGTTGAAAGGGATTAGTCCCAACTCGGCTAGGAAAACACAACACAAAAGGACGTACACAACTTCCGGCGGAGCAATCCACTTGGACACGGTAATCACAACATACAAGGTAAGATAACACGCACAACACTCATGGATCAGTGTAAATGAGTTCAACGGTTGTTACAACAAGGTTCATGTGAAAAGTCTGTCTGGTGTCCGGTAGAGCAGTCGACACGGACGGTGACAACATTAGCAGCATATACAACACATTTGCAACAAGATTCATATAATTGCATGTGAATCAGTTCATACACAAATACGTAAGTTAAACAACATATATCATTAAGGCAATCGGAGCAGTCCAACTACAATAACAACATATGCATGAAAACGTGTTGGCTCTTATTATATAAAGTGTAAGTTCCAATCATACAATACATCCATGTAAACCTGCTAGCCCCATCAGTGAAACGTTACAGCCACATCCGCCTGCTCCTCCAAAGAGATGTACTAGCTTCGTGTAGTGGAGAAGTCAAGGCGCGTTACAATATTGTCCAAGCTTTCTTCAGGATAGTCTTAATAGAAGCTTGGCTGACCAAAAGCCTGTACAGTGAGTTATGAGGGACTATTTATAGCAAAGGGCGGGGTAACCCTTGACATTCCCCTTTGTGACAGTTCAACTACCCTCATGACTCTTCACCTACTCTATGATTGTTACATCCAACTGTTGACACTTCACTTACACTTGACATAACTCAACATTACAATGCACATGTACTCATGTGAGACAACATGGCTTGAGCAAGCCTTGCAAGAAACCACTGACACTCGGTCACTGCGGTGAGACCAACTCTTTGACATGCTTGTGATGGTGAAGCTGGTGAGCCGATGCCAAGGTTGGTCATCCGTGATGGTGTGTATGCAACTCATGGTGACATCGTGCTGAAGCGAACTCTTTCCTTTGTTGCAACCGGTGCATTGGTTCGGTCCCTTCATCCAACTCGTCTACTAACATGCGCATGGTCTTCTTAGCTGTAGCTAAACCGACAACGCACTGATGCATAGTGTCCATGCTGATCTTCAAGTGTGTGTTGGTTGCCGAAGTACATGTTCAGCTCCAGTTGGACTTGCTTCTTGTCTTCGCCTTGGTGAGCATGTTGAATGGGTTGATTGCATAAGTGGACACAATGAGATCACCAAGACTGCTCACCATGTTTGCTCCGTGTTAGCTACTGGGATGGATCTTTAACTGGTGCGGGCGCAGTTTCATCCATGAATGCACGATGCACCCACTGTTGTTCCTGATCCTACTACAACTCATTCGTCTATCTGTGCAGCTTCATGTTCTTCCTTGAGTTGCTACTTCATCACATGCAACTCCTCCTTTGTTCCATTCTCTGTCTTCGCACGATCTTCATGTCGTGTTGTCACCTCATAGTCGGAGTCTTCAAAGTTGCTTTCATCATCAATGGATCTACTTGAGCTTGCAACCTTGTTCCGCATTCGTGTTGCCAACAACCCTCCTCTTGCATTCGCTGCATTTGGTATGTTGTCTTCAGCTTTGTTCATGATGTTGCTCGTTGTGACATTGTTACTGTCATATCTTGTTGTCCTTGTCTACGAACAACTTGATGTCTTCGTGGGTAGGCAATTCCATAGACACTTGATCCATTGCATCCCCAAGTGTGCTCTTGACGGTGTCTTTGTCTCTGCTCTCCTCGAAACCATTGTACATGTACTACTGAGAGGCAAATGAACACCTGCGATACCTGGAAACATGGCAACACTCATGGCAAGCAATTTGTCAGTCAAAAACCAAAATGAACATGAGAACTGACTTGCAACATACTTGGGTGAATGATCATGAAGGTTGATGTGAGGAATGAGCTCTACGGCGTCCAATTGATGAGTTTTGATAACATCGAGGTTGTGACGCGCATGCCACGAATCTAGGGGAAGTGACACTTGGTGGGAGGTTTTGGAATTGGTCCTTGCATGTAACCTCCAACTGCTAAACATAGATCCTTGAAATAAGGGATGCCTTTGCATGCTGCCTTGAGAGAAGCAGCCCATGCATGAAAGTCTATTTTGCTCAGTCTCGGAGGGAACTGGTCAACTTAGTTGCACATGCAAGAGACTGCTTGACTACTAGAGAAAAAATGCGCATTTCTAGCTGGGAGCTACACTGACTGCCCAAGAGATTTGCGCAATTTCTGGGCAGAGCAGCTGACTGTTGCCTAGATTTGCGCAAATCCTGAGCTGAACAACATGCTGATGGGAAAATTTGAGCAAATCCTGCTGGGAGGGTTGGCTGGCAAGATTACGCAATCCTGAAGCCCAGCAGGCTGTCAGAGAGGATTGCGCAATTCCTAGAGGGAAGACTAGTTGCCCTCCATAAATGCGCAATTTTCAAGGGGAAGCTACTCAGCGTGCAACTAGACCAAGTCCGGGCGAGCAACCTGTGAGGGGAATGTATCAACTGTGATCGACATGCCACTTTTGTGCGAGGAAAACATTGAAGCTTGAGTAATGGACAAAACAAGACAAAGTGTTCTGTAAGGTTGGTAGGGAGGCTCCAAAACAGGCTAAGGAAAAATTTTGGAGGGTGGTTGTAGCCGCTACAACATGAGCATACCCCTTAACCACGAACGTGGCTTTGTATTTCTCCACACTGTCATCTACAACATATTTGACCTTATAGATCCATCTCGAACCTACCACTGATCTGTTCTGAGGCCTAGGTACCACTTCCCAGACAACATTGACCATTATAGAGTTGTATTCCTCCACCATAGCATCTACCCATACTTGATTTGAATGGCCTCCTAAAAACTAGAAGGTTCCCCAACCTGAGCTACTAAGGTCGGGTATTTGTCTAGTTGTCTTCGCCCCCTTTTACTATTCTTGAGTGCACCAATGAAGTCTTCTGCATCCCGCAGAATCTGTTTGAGTTCTCGGCTCGTTCTTCCACTGGTTGTAGGTACATCTATCAACTCCTCTTCTTCCTGAGATTCCTCTTGTTCTGAAGCCTTGCCTTCAAGAGGATCATTGGTACCAGTTTCCATTGGTTAAAGTGGTTTGACCAATGGCTCATCTTTCGACTACTCCTCGGAAGACATTTCTCGGGATTTTCTGAAAGCTCTATTCTCCATGAACTTTACATCACGTCGAACTACTACCTTCCTACTCCCTGGAAGATAGACTCTATATGACTTAGCATTCTCGGTATATCCCCCAAGATATCCTTTCTCAACAGTTTGATCTAATTTCTCTCTTCTCTTCGGGTATACGACAATATGCTAAACTCCCAAATATCCTGAAATGACTGACTTCAGGTGTCTTCCCAGTGAAGACCTTCTCCGGAGTGATTTTGTCCAATGCCCTGTGAGGAGTCTTGTTCTAGACATAAACTGTCATGATGCACGCTTCCGCCCATGGAATTTAGGCATATCCTGATCATACAGCGTTGCCCTAGCTGCTTCCAAAATACTCTTGTTTTTCCTTTCTGCTACTCCATTCTGGTCCGGATTGTAGGGAGCTTTCCACTCTCTTTTGATGCATTCCTTAGTGAAAAAATCGGTGAAGTCCTTGTCAACATACTCTCCACCATTGTCCGAACGCAACACTTTTATCTTCTTTCTTGTCAGATTCTCCACTAGAGCCTTGAACCCTTTGAATCGACGGAAAACCTCATCCTTGGTTTTCAGAAAGTAAATCCAAGTCTTCCTAGAATAGTCATCAATGAAGGTGACAAAGTATTCGGCACCACTAAGAGCTTTTGTGGACATCAGTCCACAGATGTCTGAGTGTATCAATCCTAGCACACTCTTCCCCCTATTGTTACTTCTGGAAAACGCAGCTTTGGCATACTTGCCCAGAGCGCACCCTCTGCATACATCATCCCGTTCAGCACTTAGTTCTGGAACTCCTGATACTGTTTTCCTGAGAAATCTCAGAGCCCCATTGTGTAAGTGTCCCATCCTCCTGTGCCATATCTCATTCAAGTCTTTGTTTCCATTACTACCTATCAGTGCCATTGGTGATTCTAGCTGTAACCTGTACAACTTGTTACTTCTGATTCCAATTTGAGCCTTCTTTTTCCAACTTGGGTGTTTGACATATACTTTCTCCTTAATGAAGAAAACATCATAGCCCTTGTTTTGAAGTTAAGATACAGAAAGTAAGTTCATCCCCAATCCCAGCACATACAGCATATTGATTGCCAGAAGTCGCTCTCCTGCTTCGGTTTGAAACACTATGGTATCTCTTCCTACTGGAGTACACTTTTCCTTATTCCCCATGGTGATCTAAAAATTCATTCTTTTTTCCTGATAATCTGGAAAACATTCTCGGATTTCTGTCATATGCCAAGAATCTCCATTGTCTATATACCAAACCTCTGAGGAGGCAGAGCTTGCAAGGCAAGCGGCTTCTTCTTCCAATTTGGAAGCTAACATCGAATATTCGTCCCTTGTGCATTCTTCTCGAAATTTGCATGAGTCCGCTTGAGAGGATGCCTCTGCATCATGCTCTTGACCCATAATTGATTTTCCTTTCCTATTGTCAGATCTCTGCTCTGATACCATGTGAAAATTTCTAAACTGAAATTCTATTACTGCAGCAATTGATTTATTTCACTTACTTATTATACTCAATTAGTTATTTACGAAATTCCTTCGGCAAATATTAAAATAAATTCTACTGTAGTTATCACACAATTACCT
Organism: Pinus taeda; assembly: GCA_000404065.3. Classification (NCBI taxonomy): domain Eukaryota; kingdom Viridiplantae; phylum Streptophyta; class Pinopsida; order Pinales; family Pinaceae; genus Pinus; species Pinus taeda. The sequence goes on along the minus strand of APFE031416462.1, from coordinate 175,340 downwards.
AGAGAAAAAAATACATGCACAAGAATCAATCACATCGACACAGTTAATTTTGGACAATTGTCCCGAGAAAAACCCAATGCGGGAAAACTGGTGCAACAAATTAGGGATTTATTAATATTCAGCAGCAATTGCTTTTACAAGGAATTATTTTACAAAGAAACTGAAAGAAAACACCTGAGACTTTTCCTCTGAGACCATCTGACACTTTGGAGACCCTGCTCCCACTTCTGCGTCACCCCTGTGTCACTCTCATTGACCCAACGTGGCTCTAAGTGGCTTTGCTTCCCTCTATGTCAACTTGCGTAGGCCTTGTGTCTCTCCTTTGGACTGTGTCTCTCTTTCTACGTTGTCTTCCACTAACCCTACATCACCTCCTCCTTGGTCACTCCCTGCTACTGAAGCCCTCCTCTTCCTCCACCCTGCAACTCCCTTTGAAATCGATCTCCTTTTCCTTGAGATACTGAGTATCTATCAGTCTCCAAATGACCCTCAAGTCTTCTCTTATACTTTTCTTGTTGATGAATCAACGACCGAGATTAAGTCTCTAATCAACGATTAAGATTAAAACAGACTTGATCCTCGTCTCTAGTAAGCTTTTCATCCTTATCTTTATTAATACCCATTAATAGTTTTATTTTCCTAAGTTTAGACTTAGGAACCCATTAAAAATATAAATTATTTTAATAACTCCTTATCCGGATGGAATTTCTCAAAACGATTTATGGGTCTTGGAGATCTCATGTGCCTTAGCCTCTCCTCCAAATTTCAAGGCTAGAGCACATTCGATGCTACCAAAAATCAACACCAACCTCTTTGTAAACTTGGTGTAAGATGTGATGTTGGCATGCCCCAATGTAACCAAACCATGGTACCACCACTCTTGCGCCTCTCCATCCAGATGCAACATGGCAAAGCAAATAGCATGAGGTTCTCAGATGAGGTTCAAATGTAGGCAAGTGTTGAGCTTTTGTACCCACGCCCTAATTGAACTCCTAGCTGACCCATCAAAGTTTGGGAGTGTAACCTTCTCTGCCAACTTTTGTGTGTCCTGATTCTGGTTTTATTGTCCCCCTTTATGAGATGACCTAGCTCCAATTCTACACCTCTTTAAGGTGAATAAACTCCCCAGGTGAGATAGCCCTCTGAATCCCGGGGTCTAACCCATCATACTCCTCAACCCCTGTAGCGAAATACCTCACCAAGTCTTCAAGGACATCTAGTTCTCTCTCCCTCTCAAGTTCATCCATGAACTGAGGCATAGTGGGACGTTCAGACTATCCACGTACAAGCGTGTGGGGTTGTGGTTTGTATGCGTATGGCTCCCTTCTCCAATCTCGGAACCACCATCTCCATGATTGGTGCGAAGCTACTGATTTTGTATGAGTGCCCCCATCATTCAAATCACTACATTGATCATCTCTCTATTATGTCTCACCAACTCCTCCAAAGTTTCATTATTTACTCTATTGTTTCCCCGCTCAGGTCCCTCATTATTCTCCATATGATCCTCCACCCAAATGTCACCCTCTAGCGTTTTTGACCTTTGTATTTGAAAAAGGCATTAAGCCTATGTCCTCTACCACAGCCCCCTCTTCCTCTTCTACCTCTGCCCTTGTAGTAGACTGCTCCACCAGAATGGCATGGCATCACCTGTTCTTGTGTCCACAGTTGGCCAAGAACATGCTATGATACCATTGTAATATTCCTAATAGAATTATGTTAAAATTGGCAACTAGAGCCAAACTCCATGTGGATCATCTTATTAATGGAAGTTGATATTTTTCATGGATCCCTCTCATCGAGAAGTGTAGGATTGATCTAAAGATCATCCGATTCCGATAAGTATTCATGGAGATATGAATTTATGTGGGTCATCTTATTAATGGAAATTGATATTTTTCATGGATCCCTCTCATCGAGAGGTGTAGGATTGATCTAAAGATCATCCGATTCCGATAAGTATTCATGGAGATATGAATTTATTTGTGTTATGGGACAATTCATCAAGGTTGGCCAGCAACCAAATAAACTCCACTTGTGCTCAACATTTTAGTATAAATAGAGGTGGCATTCAAGTCATTTCAACACACTTGGGATCTCTTCCTTTCTACTTGTCTTTGGGTTTTAGTAGGAGGAGAGATCCTAAGGGATAACGCTACCCTGATCCAGAGGGTAGAAGCTGGGACTGTCGGGAATAGCCGGAATTGCCAGAACTGTCGAGCACTGCCAGAACTGCCGGGAAAAGGCCAAACTGCCGGAACTACCGGGAAAAGCAGGAACTGCCGGAACTGTCGGGAATTGCCGGTTCTGTCGGGAAAAGCCGGAATTGCCCAAACTGTCGGGAACTACAGGAACTACTGGGAAAAGCCAGAACTGTCGGAACTATCAGGAACTGTCGTAACTGTCGGGAAAAGCGGGAACTGTCGGAACTGTCGGGAATAGCTGGAATTGCTGAAACTGTCGGAACTGCCGAGAATAGTCGGAATTGCCGGAACTGCCAAGAATAACCAGAACTGCCAGGAATAGTCGGAACTGCTAGAACAGCCGGGAAAGCTGACGCAGAGGGCAGAAGCCAGAACTGCCGGAACTGTTGGGAAAAGTCGGAAAAGCCGAAACTGCTGAAACTGCCTGAACTGTCGGGAATAGCCGGAATTGCCGGAACTGCCAGAACTGCCTAAACTGTCGGGCATAGCCGGAATTGCCGGAACTGCTGGAACTGCCGGGAACAGCCAAAATTGTCGAAACAACCTGAGCATCTGTCTCCGAAGGAGAGCAGCATGCAAGGGACAACTAACTAACATTGGGACAGTTGTATGGTACTTAGCAACAAATACACCAAGCATGGAATGTTACAACAAACATGCAAAGGACAACAAGCATGCTAGGGACAACAAGCATGCAAGATGCAACCAGCACATAGGTCAGTATGGCAACATGGTGCAGCAATGGCACATAATGCAATATAGTAATGGGTACAGTCATGATTAATGAAGCATGATGAGATGTAGCATAGTGATGATGGGTGCAGCATGATAACGAAATGCAGCGCAACGATAGGTGAAGGAGTCACCTTGGAGAATCAGTTGAAGCAGCATGTCTTCAGCTGATCTCATGTATCATCTTCTTAGAGATGATCTATGCTCTTATCTATATAAGTCAAAGTGTTGACTTCTATTGTAAACGTATTGTCTCTCTCTCTCTGCTGAACTATTGAAGAACATATAAGAAGAATTGATCAAGGGTTTCCCCACATTGGGGTTTGTCCCTGGCTAGCGCCACATCTTGTGTCCTCTTGTCTTGGCTTGTCTTCTGCGATTTATGTTTATGTTCTATCTGCAGTTTACTTTAATGTTGATGTGATTGTTAATCTGGAAAAGCTATTGAGCTAACTGTGAAAATTGAAATAAATTTCTCTAAGCATAGAACATCCCTAAAATTTAACAAAGTATTAAGTGAATGACATAAACATGCACAATGAACAACAACCAGAAAATTCAATACATACACAGTACATCAGTACACAAGAGGAAATGTACAAAATCTTTGAGCCATTTCACTAAATCTAAGCATAATGGAGTACATATGAGTAAGAATAGAGGAACTTGGGCTTGCTTTAGCAAGCTAGACAAAACCCAGGTTGGTAATGTGATGCTCAAAGTGTTGGATTAACTCCACCCAAGATCTTTGTGCTGACCCAAAAATTTGTCTTTGTCGCTGGAATGGAATAAGAATTCAACCCTCAAATGTGCTCATAAAATTCTGAAAAATTAACGGGAGCCTCCCCTCAATGAACCCACAAAAATCCAGAAAGAGTTTGGCCTAAATCCAATAGTCCCGGAGACCCCCAAATTAGTGTGAATTGCCCAATCTAGCCTCTAGTATGCACTACAGAGAAAAATGTTGTGGAATGCTCCCAAATTTCCCCTCAAGGCCTCCCCAAATCTTCTGCAAAAATTCTCCTCAAAAACTCCCTTATTTCTCCAGCCCTTATCTCTTCCAACCTCCTTGTCTCTCAACCCCTGCGCAAGCCAGAAATTGTGCAATTTGACCCTCCAACCAGCTCCACTTCCAGGGCTGTGAAACCCAATGAAAAGCCTGCTCTCCAGGTAGATAATTCTCCTGCAAAAACCCAGAACAAGCAACCCCTTAACACCTGCTTGAATTTTCCCTCACAACTTGCCTTCTGTGCCCAGAAAAGTGCGCACTGCTGGCTGGAATGTTGGTCGAACAGCTTGGAAAGAACCTAGGATAGTCTCCTTCTTCCCTACTAGGAAGACACTCAAGGTTCTCTGAAGAAGTGGTTGGATTTCTGCTTGGAAATCCTTGTGCTAGGCAGCACTGGTAATCTTGAGCTAAGCAGCCACAAGAGAATTGATATTCTGAAGTTAAAATGACAAAAGACCCCAAATGAAGGCTCTCATGCTCTATTTATGCTTGCTGTCTCTCTCTCTCTCTCCTTGTGGGTCCTTTTCTCCACCAGTACACACTCCCTCTTCTTTATCCTCTTCCCACAAGTGCACTTTTCCTAAGGGAGTGTGAATTCCCTCCTTGTGGCCCCCACAACCCACTAAGGAATCATTTTTTTCCTTTCTCCTTTTCTCCTTTCTTCTAAGTCAAAATTGCCAAAATTGCTGCCAATATCAAAATGACAAAATTGTAAGATTTCCAAGTGACTAAGGAAATTGGGGATATTACAGAAACATTACGCTTAATCAGTATTTGAATTTGCATGTGTAACCATGACAAAGGATGAGTTCGTATGGTTTAGGACCTAGGTTGAACCAGCAGCCTCCTGCAATAATCTACACAAGGAAATTTGCAGTCTCCTTATCTGCTACTTTAAAACCTCATTGATCCTTGCCTCATTAGGTTGAACCTCCTGCAACAATTTGCATGTGGAAATTTGCAGTCTCCTTATTTTTGTTCAACCGAAAATGAAAACTGATAGAAAACGATAGCTTCATCAAGTGATTCAACAAATTCACACCTGAGAGTATATAGCCCACAAGCTAGCCTTTTCAGCTGGAATTAATGTGGTTTAAAAGTAGCAGAAACCTAAGCGTAAAATAGTTGTGTGACAGATGTAAAAGGACTCGTCTCTAAGCTGAGGAAGAGGAATAACAGATGAATGAGATGTGTGATCTTCATCATTTAATAATGTAACCTTTGGTCCTTAAAAATTGAAGAGTTCTTCCTCTAAACAAACTAGTAAAAAAAAGGGCATAGACAAGCTTGTTATGGTTACAGTGTGAGCCTGCGAGGATTACAACGCAAGAGAATAATCTAAACATATATGCACATTTGATATGGTTTATAAACAACCATATCTCTATTCTGCATTAGCTGTTTCATGTCAAAATATTTAGAAAATATCCATGAATTCCATCCGCCATTCAAAGCTCATCTCCCTGTAGATTAAAATTTTAAGAGCATGCTTTGTATACTTTGAATAGGTAATAAATGAAATAGAAGAGAATTTCAAATAGGTCCATGCAGGATAAAATCTCCAAAGGCATCCACAAAATGCATTGTGATCTTAATCATTATAAGGTTTTGGAAGCTGAAGTCCAACACTTGCAGCTGATCTTTCCAGTGTCAAATTCTTTTCTGCTTCCTGATCTATGGCAATGTTGTAGGAGAATAGTAGATCCTGCAGAGACCATGAAAAGTAAACGTTTAACAAACCAGAATGCCATAAGGATTAAAAAAAATGGTTTCAATACAAATAACAAAATAATAATAATGGTCAATGGGAGGGGCAAAGACATTGTCATATCATGTATAGCATCCCACAGTAGTGCTTAAAGTTGCACTTGACCAATAAATGATAATTACCTTATGATGGTGGATATTGTTAAGAAGTAACGCATAATTATGTGCAAGCTGCAGCTTCTGTTGAACAAAGGAAGAGTCCTGAGGATCTTTATTCTTTCTGAATTCAGCCATGATATATTCTCGGAAGTGTGTTTTATTGGAATTACCAATATGTGTCTCCACTGCCCTCAAGAGATTCCTATAAATTCTGAAAGCCTCCATTGAATAAAACTCCAACTTTACCTGTAAATCAAACATCTAGCTTCAATCAGCCTATACTGATGACTATAGATTGGATTAAGGTTATCCTGGTTATACATCAAATGGTATAAATATATACAGTTTACTAAGATATAGTTCTCATCCAATTGAACAATTATTTCAGAAAAAAATTAGACTTTCTAGCAAGCTATTAATAGCTGTTGCACGTACACTCCATTAAAACATTATTCCTCGTTATTTTTGGTTGGAAGAATACCGTAAGTTTCTTTCTTGTTGATTTATTTCAATAGCATCAACAGTATGAATGGAATGTAAAAATAGAAACCCTTGAGCTTGCTGGAGTTTCTATGTACTTGGCTTAATTAAAAATCTCCTTTCAGTATCTGTGATGAAAGATCCCAGATATATAGCTGATTTTGATAATCAGCAAGTCCACATCTGAAAGAGATGCCCAGATCCTGGTTGGGTGTTGGCTAGAGGTGTTCAAGAGGGTTTAGGTTGCAAGGGGATTTTGTGAGAGATCTAGTGCATGAAAGTAACAACTAGTCTGAGCTTTACAACAAGACGCTAGGTCACTTCCATTAATGGACCATTGCCAATCTTGAAGGACATGGTATTAAGATAGCTGGGTTTCAAAGTTAAGAATAGAGTGTGAAAGGGTTGTCCACTTGGCAAGCATGTGAATGTTGCTTTTTCTAGCAGTGAGAATAGGTCAAGAGAGATTCTTGACCTAATCCACTCAGATGTATGTGGACTTGAGTTGCACCGAAACAGATACAGGGTTTGAAACGAATACAACAAATTTTCGAAAATTTCGGATGCGATATGGCAAGGAAACGGCTAATATTTATATAAAGGCATATATATATATATATATATATAAGAATTTCATATTTAAATTCATCTTTTAGAATCTAGATTCTATATCTAAAGTTACATAATCATCGTCGTGAATTCAACATAAACAAATCATCATCATCATTAGTAATGTAATCAGAAATGCTACAGCCTTTGTGCTTTCAGGTCCAACTCCTTCAAAGAACGTGCCATGCATGGCAAATGGTATCTATCTTCCTTGCAAAGCAATTAAATGGCCCATGGGATCATTGGGATATTCTGTCAAGACTTATTTGAACATTTCAATCTTCTCAACGTCAGCTTGGTCTCTTGACTATATGCAGGCAAAAGATCAGCTAGAGAAGATTTGTTAGATTGGAGGGATTTATGAAATCAAGAGCAAAATCAATGGCAATTAACCAAACTGAAAATTAATCACTCAAATAAATCTCTTTACGAAGACATTCATCAAACCCTTCTGTTTGCATTTTTGAACATCTAACTTTTTCTTAGTAAGAATCCTTGATAAATATATCGAGTGTTGTTGTTTCTAAAGATTTAGAAGAGATGTTATGAGGCTGTGTTTATAGTGAGTTTATTTGCAAATCTGATTTCTCCATTTTTATTATTTATTTATGGCTATACAAATTTTCATGTTTTTTAACATTTTAAGGGTGGATTCCAATCACAATTTTTGTGCCGGAAACAGATCCAAAAAAATTTAAAACCCTTGGAAATGTATCCAATTCCAAATCCAAAGTTTTTTGATTTTTTGAAACAACACAAAAACATTTTTATGACCTTTCGGACAAGGATCGTATCCGTTTCCATTTCGGAAACAGGGATCCGCGTTTCCAGCAAATCCTTCAGGCATTTCCGGTAACTTAGATGTGGACCCATGTGTTCAGCATCCTTATTAGGTAACATTTACTATGCATTATTTATTGATGATTCATCTATGAAGTCCTAGATTGATTTCATGAAGACTCAGGATGAGGTCTTCAAGAAGTGTTAAATTTAGATAACAATTTACTTCAACGTTTCTTATAAGCCCAATGACAATTTCCAATTATTTCCAGTAGCAATCACATTAACTTAAACACATTGAAAGTAAATGCAAATAGAACATGAAAACATGTGAAGAAGACAAGCCAAGACAAGAGGACACAAGATATGGAGGATGCCAGGGAAAAACCCCAATGTGGGGAAAACCCTTTGATCAAATCTTCTTATTATTATTCAATAGTTCAGCACACAGAGAGAGTACAAATATCAAATTTTCTTGCCCAAAACAAACCTGTCAAAATCAGCAGTCAACTGCGGCCCTAACCAAAAAGTCAACGCTGGTCAAATCAGCACCTAAATGTCCTCCAAGTAGCTCGGTCAACAGCAGTCCAATTCGACCTTCAAGGAGAGTCAAAGTCAGCCCAAAACAGTTTGGTCAAACCCAGTCAAAAGAGAGAGAAACACTGTTGTAATTTGCTGCGATCAAATATGAAGTCGACCTGAAGTCAACGTTGGTCAAACTATCCCAAACACCTCGATTTTTGTGCCAATAAATGCGGCCTCAAAAGATCAAAATTTTGCCCTAAAAACCGAAGTCTACGAAGGTCAACTGACCCCTGGTCAATGCTAGTCTATTCCTTTGAAATTCGGCCTATTCTGTCCTAGAAAAGTTCGGCCTTGTGCCACACGTGCGAAGAAGAGAGAGATTGTCCCCAAGTTGTACGAATCAATCAAGAGAGGAGAGAGAGATGTATGATGTGATGAGTGATGTCCAAATGAGTAGTGAGGTCATTCCTATTTATACAATTCCTTGAGGGTAAGGAGAGGCATCCATTGGGCTCCTTGAGCCTACATTTGACTGAGGTCGACCTTGACAATTTTGCATGAGAGAGAATAAATTCAAAATTCCACTTCTACTTGTCAGAATGAGATGATATTTATATCAAAATTGGACCTCTCGAAAAAAGGAATCCAATGGAATAATCATCTCCATCATATGAGTTGTCCTAAGGTGGAATTTGGCTCTAGTTGCCAATATTAACACTCCCTCTCAACTAGGGAGAATTCCACTTGCCAATCCATCTATCATCATGACATCCTATCAACCTATACCATCTCTGTCTGTTGAATTTCCACGACATTGGGTCTAGGTTAGAGTCTTAAAACCATTGACGATACCAAACCAGGAATCTCAACGATAAACTACTTTGCACAGCAGAAATATAAAGCAGTAAATCACATATGCACAAATATACATAGTTTTTAACAAAATTGTACAATATGCACAATCCCAATCTTCGTTATATTAAACCAAATCTGAATAATACAACAGTCTATGGTATACAAGATACAATGACAAACTTCGTTGCGCAACCTCGATGTCATATCTTGTCCTGTCGGTCCTTCATTGTTGTACTCCTCACTAGTAGTGCCTTAGTCCATCAAGGCCACTATACATCGAGACTCCAAGAGGGTCGCCACCTAACAATGTTGCAAGTCACTTCTGTTGCATGTACATGGGCTCATCAAACTGCTCTCTATGTTGGCCAATACCTGAGCTCCAATCTGCCTTCTAGTAGCCTCTTTCGTCCATCAAAGAGCTACTCATTAGGCTGCAATACTTCGACCAATCATGCACCAACAATGTCCTTCTTGTCTGCTGCTATAGGGCTACTTTGGGTAGCCAACACACTGCCCTCCAATAAGATCAATGGTACCCAATCATGTCACTATCAATTATGCTCCTAGGAAGACTCTTCACCTCCTCGGAAGATCATCCACATGGCACCAACAGGCTGCTACAATCACAATCCAATTATGATCAACACTTTGACCCAACACATCAATTTCTACCCCAAGTCTGTTGTCCTCATGCTGCCCTTAATTGTCACTAGTTAGGGCATATTTTGCAGGCTACAACAGCCACTAACCAACCCCTAAACAACCCTTAAACAACCTTCATGAATTGCAGCCTAGCCTTGGGATAACCCTCCTCTACCCCGTTGTTGTTGTAGGCCTGAACCAGCCCACTGAAACCTCCCTTCTTACACCTAGTTGTGGTGTGATGGCATGCGGACTAGCACACAACAATTCTGCAGCAAGTGGCCAACAAGATGATAGAGATTTGTCCCTAAAATGTTTCCCAACAGACCTTCCTTTGCCCTTACTTAACTCGGCCTCCCAGCAAGACAAAATAGAACCCAACACAATCACCAAGAAGCTCCCACGCTACCTCTTCTCCACGTTTTCTTGTCCTTTATCTGTGACCCAATCAAGCTAGGGAATCTGAGCTCCCTTTCTCCTCCAACAAGTTCCTCTTTGATGTATATGTGTTGCACAAGATGAATGCTTCAAATGAATCCAATTCACCTCATATTTATACACAACATGAGGGCCCCAACGAATTAGTGAAGAGACATGTCTCTTGGATGAATTCACTTCAAGCCTACATGACTTGACTGTCCATAATTATTTGTCAACTTCAAAAATTCATAACTTCGTTTCTAGAGATCCGATTTGAGTGATCTTTGGAGCATTGGAATCAGCTCGCCAAGCTCTATCACCTCAAATTTTCCCAAGCTTAAATTCATCATGGTTTTGACTCAAATCTCGATAAGTGCAAAACCCTATAATTGGGTTCCAAGTCCACAAGTGACATTTGTGGTGCTTTTCCCTCCAAACTCTGAACCCTAGGGCTTGGAGTACCTCCCAAGCTACACAAATCAACACTCTTTCTTAGCGAAGGAAGTACTTCCAAGACTAGGAAGTCTCTCATCATCATCATCATTGCTTGCAACACTTGCCCAACTCCTGTCGCTCATAATCACAGCAATCCCTTTACGGTGAACTACACCCTTCTCGGAAATGTCGTTGTCACTGCTGAAAGCACCCTGCTTCTTCTTCTTATCTTGTAACCTCTTCCACTCTCTCCATGATTCCTTCTTGGAAGTTGTAGGAGCACCCTTGCTCCCCGCTGACCATGCGCTCTTCTTGCACTGCAGAATCTCCCTCTAAATCTGCAAGCTCCCTCTCAAACTCGACTCCCTCTGAGTCTCTGGAACCTGGACCTTCTCGGGAAGGTGTACCTTCTTCTTGAGAACCTGTACCTGCTCCTCTGAAGCTTGCACCTACTCTTGCTTCCCTGGAACCTATACCTACTCCACCTGCTTCTTTCCATGATCCACAGGCTTGCCCGTCAACCTGTAGAGACCATGCTCTCTAACTCCGAGTACAATCCCATCAGACTCAGAGCCTTTGGGCCTGAGTCTTGCCTTCCCATCCTGGAACAAGACCTCAAACCCTTTCCTCTCGATCATCGAGATAGAAATCACGCTATATTTGAGTCCTGGTACAAACAGTACATCCTGGACTCGCATCACACGTCATGTCTCCATCGTTAATGGCACAACACCCGATCCTCGGATCTCCAACTGACTCTTGTCGCCCAACACCATGTGCAACTTCAAGTCCCATTCAGCTAGAGTCTCAAAAACCTCCTGTGACCCTGTCATATGCTTCGTCACAGCACTGTCCATGTACCATCCATCCTCAGTGACAGTGCCTTGCGAGAAATGAGAAATCATAGAAAAGTCCTCCTCTTCCAATCTCGTAGAGAGATCATCTATCCACTGTTTTAAAAAATGGCTAGCTCGAAACCGAAACGGTCAAGCCAGAGCCTGGCTGGGTCGGCTCGAAGGCCGAATTGGTTTGGCTGGTCGGGTTGTTACCGAGCCGATGACCGACTCGGCCGGCTTAGTAACAACTCGGTTGGCTCGGTCGAGCCCGAGCTAACTCGACCGGTTCAGTGGCCAAAAAGCGGCTGCGATTTTTTTTGGGGGGGAATTAAGGACCCCATAGCCCATTCTATTTTGCCTTAGGGTTCTTTGGGGTCCATTTACCTCTCCCAAACCCTATAAAAGCTACCCAACCCCTCTCATTTCCTCACAACTATCTCATTGCATTTGAGTGAGAATTTGTGAAGAGTTGTGGAGTTTGTTTTTGGAGTAGCAGTGAGGAGCCTTGGACAAGCATTGGAGCAAAGTGAGGAGCATCTTGGGCAGCCATTGGAACAGCATTTAAGAGTTGGTTTGTTGGAGGAACATTGAGGAGGCAGTTTGTGCCTAGAAGTAATTTTTTTTCACTTCTAAAATTTGTTTTTGCTTATTTATTTTTTTGTGCAAATCTGGAAATTTAAAAGAGTGTTTCTTGTAAAAGAAATGAACATTGAAGCAATGCTATTTTTTTGTTTTCATTTTCAGAATTTTTCTTTTCATTTCCAAGTCAAAAAATGGCTCCTAGAGTGAAAGACGTTGCTTGGGCATATGTTGAAATGGTTGATAGTCAAATGCATTGCAAATTTTGCCATAGAAAAATTCAGGAGGGTCTTGGGGGCATTCATAGGCTGAAACAACACTTGGCAGGTATTAGAGGCCAAATTACTCCATGTGAATCACCACAAATTGAGGAGATTAGGAAGGAGTTTTTAAATAGCTTTGAGAAGTTCCAGGAAGAAAAAACTAGGCAAAAAGAAATAGAGGTTGAAAAGGGGAGGAAGAGTATACAAAACATGATGGCTACCAACCCCCATTTTGCTTTCTAGGGCTCTTCTTCTATCCCTTGTACTGATGCATCCAACCCCTTCCGCTATGCTCTTCCCTCTTTGGAGTCTATTCAAGAAAAGGGTAAGGGTAAAATGAAAAAGAAGGGTGGTATGAATATCAAAAGTTATTTGACTATCACGCCCTTCTCTCCATCAGAGGCACATGGTCCTAAAGCTAGTAGAAATTTGCAGCCCACTTTAGATGACCATTGGAAGAAAGAATTGAGGGAGATTGCTTGTGATTGTATATCTAGATGGTGGTATGATGCTGATATCCCCTTCAATGCTTCTCGTTCACCATATTATGAGTGCTGATTTGGGGTAGCATCGGATGTGCTCTAGCCACGAATTGGTGGAGAGGCTAAGGCATGTGAGATCTCCAATATCCAGAAAGGGTTTGGGTAGATTCTAAACAGCTTGGAAGATATTAAAATAATTAAAAATTTTAATGGAGTCCCTAAGTCTAAACTTAGGGAAAATAAAATATTAATGTGAATTAATATAAAATTGTGTTAGAATGGTCCAAAAGTCATGGATCAAGGCAGATCTAATCTTAGCCGTTGATTAGAGACTTAATCTCGGTCGTTGAATTGTCAACGAGAAAAGTATAAGAGGAGGCTTGAGGGTCACTTGGAGAACACTCCGAGTTGATCAAGAATTCGATTTTCTGGGGCAGGGTTTGCTGAGGAAATTGAAAGAGTGATCAAAGTTGCAGCTGAGGGGCAGTGAATACAGAAGCAGAGAGGCAGAGATAGTACCAGGAGGATCAGCACAATAGCCGGGAGAGAGGGACGCAAAGCCAGCCAGAGGTTCATGCAGAGTCAGTCAGGGCTCATGCAGAGGTAGCCAAGAGTTGTGCAGTGCCTCAAAGAGCTAGCGTGGGGGACGCAAAGGCTCTGAGGGTTGACGTAGTGCCTCTAGAGGTTAATGCAAGGCGAGCTAGGGTGATGTTGGGTAGACGCTGGGCCAGAAAGGGTTGACGCAGTCCTTAGAGGCTGACACTGGGAGATTTTGTGGGGCAGATTGGGGCTGATAATCTGTCTCCGACAGAGAGGTACTACTGTCAAGGGCATTCTCTGTTGGGTGAGCCATTTCTGGCACCCAGATTGTATTCTAAAACTGCTTAATAATAAAACCCTTAGATAGTTGCACCGATTTTTCCGCATTGGGTTTTTCAGGGACATTAGTCCAAAAATAACAATGTCACTTGTGTGCTTGTTTTTCCTTAAGTTCATGATCTGTATGTGAGACTATACTTGTATTTATTTTCAGTATTTACATGGTAAATAACTTGTTAATTAACAGAACAAGTAGGAAGAAATAAATCAGAAAGTACAGGAAGGATTTCTAACAATTAGACTTAGAAATTCCAACATGGTATCGGGGCGTGGTTGCAGATCACAGGAGAACTGAGGACATTAGCCGAGCAGAGCAGCAACTATAGAAAACAGCTGTCTCGAGTGACAGAAGTTGTTCCTAGCAGAGAAGCAGCAAAGAAGGGGTGACGCAATCCCTGCGTCATCAAGTTTGAGTTGGTAAGAGGATCAACGCAGTGGCAGAGGGGAGCAAACTCGACCTACACAGTGCCCAGTCATCTTTCTCGGTCAGGAAGGATTGATGCCCGTGGCCAGGAGGTGCGGATTTTGCTGGTGGCAGGATTGCGCAAAACCTCAAAGCTCTAAACTTCAATTTGTTGGGGCTTAGGAGGCTGTGGGTAAGTTGCAGAGTGAAGTTGGTGGGGTACTGTAGTTAGAACATTATCTAACAGGGCAAGACCAAAGAGGAGGGAGTTGCTGCGGAGGATTTCTAGCCAAGAAATCTAGATCAGTGGTGCAATTGCACTAACGATCAGAGTGGGGGCATCTCGACATTGGCAGAAGGGTTTCCAGGAGGGAAATTGAGGCTCAGGAGGAGTCACACTAAGGATTTCCAGGAGGGAAGTAGAGGAGCAGCGAGATGGCAGTGAACAGGGTAAGAGGCAAGGACAGACTGGAAGGAGCCTCAAACTTTGTAGTCTGGAAGGCTAGAATCTTATCCATTCTAGACAGGAACCGTCTCAAGCAATTCACCTTGAGGACAATATCGGTCCCAGTTGACCCGGCTGATAACGATAGGTATGAGGATGCAATGGCAAGGGCCAAGATCATCATCCGTGACGGGGTCAAGGACCATGTAGAATATGGCAAATGAGATGTGGGAGGCCCTAACAAAGTTGTATCAGCATACTTCCATGCAGAGGAAGATACTACTAGAAAATCAGTTGCGGTCATACCAGATGCAGAAGGGATCACAGATCGACACCTTCCTCAGTCGATTGAAGGAGATCCAGGATCAACTGACTTCCATAGGGGCCACACCGAATCAAGAATTGATGGTGAGAACAACCTTGAATGTAGTCTCAGAAGACTGGGAGGTGTTTGTCCAGAGCATACTTGGCAGGGCGACCCTTCCAGATTGGGAGGAAATGTGGGCGGCTCTTCGCCAACAGGAGATCAGAACGCTGACCAAGGCAAGAAGTAACGGCAAGGGGATCAAAATCAAGAAGGAGGAGGAGGTGGATGCTTCCCTAGCATATGAGGGAAGCAGGAGAAACGGAAGAAGAAGGACCTCTCCAAGGTCAAATGCTTCCACTGTGGGGAGCTGGGTCATTATGTGACCCAGTGTCCAAGGAAGAAGAGCAAAGGAGAGGCCTCCGAGACCAAGGCTGCGCCAACAAGGGGAGAGAAGGAAGTGGAGACAGACGATGACTGTACCATGAGTGCACACATGCCACTTGAGCGGAAGTGGGGAGACATCGAGCTATAGTCAGATGGACTACAGACAATGTTCCACCAAGACTCCAGGACGGGGAGACGCGGGTGTGGGGAGACGCACAAAGAGGACGTGTGGGAGTATCCTCAAATTTTAGGGAAATTTAGGGGGAACGGGGGGACGTCGGGGTATATAATTTTTTTCCCTTTTATTATATATATATATATATATATAATATATATATATATATATATATATATATATATTATATATCAAATTCATATTCTATAATGAAAACATAAATACAATAATACATGCATATTTGAATTAAATAATGAAATACATTGATCCATACTCATCATCCTTACTAATACATACATGATTCATCCATAGACCATGAGATTCAATAATGAAATATTCTGATCCATATTCATTATTCATTATTCACCATTCTAGAATCTACATTGATTTAAAAATTAAATCCATCATTCTAGATTCTAAATGGATTTGAAATTTAAATTCATCATTCATCATTCTAGAATCTAATTAGTACTAAGAAAAATAGACTAGAATAGATATTACATGATTCATCCATAGACCATGATATTCAGTAATGAAATACTCTGATCCATATTCATTATTCATTATTCACCATTCTAGAATCTACATTGATTTAAAAATTAAATTCATCATTCTAGATTCTAAATTGATTTGAAATTTAAATTCATCATTCATCATTCTAGAAGCTAATTAGTACTAAGAAAAATAGACTATAATAGATATTGAAATCTAAAGTCTAAAATAGTAAATTGATATAGCTAAAACTCAAAAACAGTGGAGTAATGAGTCTAAAGATCACTTTAAAATACACAAAGGTCTTGGTGCTCTTGATTAAATACTAATTCCATACCCTTGTACATGACAAAATGCAATGGAAACATTGCAATCCATCAAATCCTGAATTCCTGAAAAACTGTTAAGTTTGTTGGATTTTGAGTGAGATCTAAAATTCTACTTTCTCCATATGAAATCCAATGAGGTCGGAACCACTCTCAAACATCCTGAGTCATTTCATGGTAATGTTAAAAATTTAAGTAAAAGGATGAAAATGGAAGATAAAGGAGAATGTCACTTTTACTTTAAAATTTAACATTACCATGAATTGCATAGCATTAGTAGGGAAATATGGTCAAATACTAGGTTTTCCCTGTCATAAATCATTGTTTACAAGCAAATTTAAGGGGGGGACGCATAGCCCATTTTGAGGGGGGACGCATCCCCCTTTTGGGGAGTCACGTCCCCCACACTGGGGAAACGTCCCCCCCTGCGAAACGCGGGAAAACGTTTCCCCAGATGTCCTCCCATCCTAGGTGCGTGGGGTGCGAGGGGTGTGCGCACCCAACCTTGGGGGACGCATCCTCATGGAACACTGACTATAGGCGATGAGGGGCAAGATCCTTGAGGTACCCAACCTCTTGGATTATACCTTGCTACGAGAGCCCCGAAGAGGAGTAGCGGTGATGGAGGATGTTAGTAAAGACGGATGCGGATGGAGCAACAGAGGGAGCTACAGTGTAGGATTCCCAGGACAGCGTGAGGCAGCAGTGCGAGAAGCACAGGAGTGTTGAACCAGTGCAAGATGGCACAGAGAGCTGTGCAATGGTGCGAGAAGCATGGAATAGTTGCAGCAGCGCAGAGGTCAGAGAGGGAGCACTTGTCAGCGACAAAGGGAGCTTCAGCATCATGGGTGTCTCTAGCCTACCAGAGATGTCAAAGTTGGGAGATCAGTTACTTACTTCTCAGTAACTAGGTTGCAGTGCAACAATTAGCAATGGCAGTGTTATGGGCAGCACGATGCAACAGGATGAGAGGGAGTTGCAGTACGGATTCAGCAGTGGCAGTGGCAGGGTAATGGGTAGCAGTACAGGATGCAGCAGTGCAGATGATGGGCAACAGGCCTAGCATCAGCACAGGGACCGATGTCAGATGATCAGGGTGATACTCAGTGAGGAGTATTGTTAGAGCACAGTCCTCGCTAAGAGGGAGAGTTGATTTGGGGTAGCATCGGATGTGCTCTAGACACGAAAATTGGTGGAGAGGCTAAGGCACATGAGATCTCCAATACCCATAAAGGGTTTGGGAAAATTCTAAACAGTTTGGTAGATACTAAAATAATTAATATTTCTAAAAATAAAATATTAATGTGAATTAATATAAAACTGCGTTAGAATGGTCAGAAGTCATGGATCAAGCTAGATCTAATCTTAGCCGTTGATTAGGGACTTAATCTCGACCGTTGAATTGTCAACGAGAAAAGTATAAGAGGAGGCTTGAGGGTCACTTGGAGAACACACAGAGTTTATCAAGAATTCGATTTTCTGGGGCAAGGTTTGCTGAGGAAATCGAAGGAGTGATCAGAGTTGCAAGTGAGGGGCAGTGAATACAGAAGCAGAGAGGCAGAGATAGTACCAGGAGGATTAGCACAGAAGCCGGGAGAGAGGGACGTAGAGCCAGCTAGAGGTTCACGCAGAGCAAGCTAGGGCTCACGCAGAGGCAGCCAGGAGCTGCGCAGTGCCTCAGAGAGCCAGCATGGGTGATGCAGAGGCTCTAAGGGCTGACGCAGGGCAAGCTAGGGTGACGTTGGGCTAGAAAGGGTTGACCGAGTCCCTAGAGGCTAACGCGGGAGATTTTGTGAGGTAGATTGGGGCTGATATTTGTCTCCGACCAAGGTACTATTGCCGAGGGCATTCTCTGTTGGGTGAGCCATTTCTGGCACCCAGATTGTATTCTGAAACTGCTTAATAATAAAACCCTCAAATAGCTGCACCGGTTTCCCTGCATTGGGTTTTTCCGGGGACATTAGTCCAAAAATAACAAGGTCACTTTTGTGCTTGTTTTTTCTTCAGTTGATGATCTATATGTGTTGAGACTGTACTTGTATTTATTTTCAGTATTTACATGGTAAATAACTTGTTAATTAACAGAACAAGTAGGAAGAAATAAATCAGAAAGTACAGGAAGGATTTCTAACAATTAGCCTTAGAAATTCCAACAATGAGCCTATGTTTGATGCCATATTTGTTGCTAGAAAGGGCTCCAGAGACCCTACTATGCATGAGTTAAGGGAGTATCACTTGCAGAAAGAAATTTCTTCCATTAATGAGTATTTGAAAGATTTCAAAAACTCATGGGAAAAAACAAGATGTACCATCATGTCAGATGGATGGACTAATCAAAGGAACCGTACCATCATAAACTTTCTTATCTTTTGCCCACAAGGAACCATATTTCTAAAATCAGTTGATGCATCTGCTAGGGTGAAAGATGGACAATTGTTGTTTCAACTATTGGATGAGGTTGTTGAGGAGGTGGGGGTGGCTAATGTTATTCAAGTCATCACAGATAATGCCTCTAACTATGTTCTTGTTGGTAAATTGTTAGAGGAAAAACACAAAACCATATTTTGGACCCCATGTGCTGCACATTGCATAGACCTCATGCTTGATGATATTGGCAAATTAGATTGGGTCAAGAACACTGTAAATCATGCCAAAAGCATAACAAAATTTATCTATAATCATTCATGGATTTTGAGCCCGATGAGGAGACAAGGGGCAGAGATATTATTAGGCCTGCCATCACTAGATTTGCAACTCATTTTTTGACATTGCAATCTATGCTTTCACAACATAGAAACTTGCAAAAGATGTTTTCCAGTGATGATTGGAATCAAACATGAAGGCAAAGATTTGAAAAAGAAAGTGAATGAAGAAATATTTTGGAGAAAGGCAGCAGAGATTGAAGGTTGTTGAGCCACTGGTTAAGGTGTTGCAGTTGGTGGATGGGGAAGATTGGCTATGGGCTTCATTTATGAGGCTATGGATCAAGCAACAGAGCAAATAAAGAGGGCATACAAGGATAGAGTGGCTAAGTATGGGCCCATTTGGGCAATCATTGATGAAAGATGGAACAATCAATTCCATCACCCTATACATGCAACTGGGTATTTTTTGAACCAACAATATCAGTATAAAGCTCTGGAGGCGAGAGCTTTGGGTGGGGAGGTTAGAGATTGTTAAAATTGGCAACTAGGGCCAAACTCCATGTGGGTCTTCTTATTTATGGCAGCTGATATTTGTCTTGGATTCTCTTGTCGAGAGGTGTAGTAGGATTGATTTAAAGATTATCTGATTCCAACATGTATTCATGGAGATATGAATTTATTTGTGTTATGTGACAATTCATCAAGGTCAACCAGCAACCAAATTACTCCCACTTGTCCTCAACGTTTTATTATAAATAAAGGTGGCCTTCATGTCATTTGGTCACTCATTTCTTGAGATCTCTCTCTCCACTCGTTTGGGTTTTAGTGGAAAGAGAGGCCTAGAAGAGAAGGCATATACGCTGCCCTAATGGAGATGCCCTAGCCCTAAACGCAGCTATGGAAGAAATATTTTAACGCAGGTCTAGAAGAGACCCTATGCTGCTATTCTAGAGTGCCCTAGATGTAGTCATGAAGAATCCTCTACGCTGACCTAATGAAGATCAAATCACAGTCATGAAGGAGACCTATTTGTTGTCCTAAAGGAAGCTCTTCTTCATAGCAAGGAGAGGATTCAATTTGGTCTTAGGGAGCTTATATACACTGGCAAAGGAGGCTCTAATAGAACCCTAGCCACAGTCAAGAGGAAGTTTTCTACTCTCAGCCCAATCTGCAGTCTCAAGATGCATCTAAATGCCCTAGCCGCAGTGAAAGGAGAAGATTCCAGCCATCGGAAATGGAGGTCCCTAGTAGCTGTCTATTTGTGCGTTAAACTGCAGTCAAAACAAGGAGTTTAATCTATTGTTTAGTGATGCCCTAATCCACAATTATGAAGAAGCCTTATCCACAGCAATGGAGAGCTGAAACATAAGTCCTATACACAGTAATAAGGAAGCCCTACTTACAGTCCTAAACGCAGTCCATAAAGGATGCCCTAGCCACAGTAGGAGGAGAGCCCTAGCAGCCGTTAAGAGAGAGATGTAGCTGCTGTGGGAGGGAGTTTTGGCCGCATTTAAAGGAGGCCTATATCAGTAGCCAAAAGAGCCTAAACCACAACAAGAAGAAGACTGATCGGCTTGGATATTTAAGGGTTGTTCAGGGGTCCAATTAGAGGGTTGAATTGCTAGTTGGCAGGCCAAGGCTAGGAGGTTTGATTGAGGACTTGCTGGAGGGTTATCAGTCACTCTAATAAGCTTGTTCTAAGGGCTATTGTATGCCACTTGGATGCCACTGTAATAAGAGGGAATAACCATTTTTCAGTCACTGTTAAGGGCTTGAAAGCTACTCTGGATAGTAAAGGGGACAGCCTTTCCTTAGAGGACAATTGCAGACAAATTTGGGCAGATTTTGGGACTGTTAGGAGACAGTACTTTGGACATTATTCAGGCTCAGTCTTGCTGAGCTAGGCTGTAGGGCATAGCCAGCAACATGATGTTGGAAGGACTGCGTTGAGGTTGATTCAACAAGCAAGGTGCAGCATGGCGATGGAATCACCTTGGAGAATCAGTGGAAGAATTTCTGCCTTCACCCAAGTTCAGAACTGCAGTCCTTATCATCAGATCTACGACCTCATTGGGCCATCTTCATGGTGAAGACCTTTGATGTCTGATCTCTTATCTTGTCAAGTCAAAGTGTTGACTTCAAATGTATTTGTGTTATTTCCCTCTGCTGAACTATTGAAGTATATAAGAAGAATTGATCAAGGGTTTCCCCACATTGAGGTTTGCCCCTGGCTGGTGCCACATCTTGTGTCCTCTTGTGTTGGCTTGTCTTCTGATGTTTATATTTATGTTCTATCTGCACTTTACTATCATGCTAATGTGATTGCTAATCTGAATATTGTCATTGGGCTAATATGAAAAATTGAAGTAAATTGCGCTAAGCATAGAACATACCAAAAATTAATAGAGATGGATTGATTGACTGCAATGATCGCATGATCCCATTAGAGTGTTATCAGCTAGAGATACACCGACATGTCACAACTTTTAGCAAAGCCACAAGTACCTTTGGCAAGAACCTAATAGAAATTGCAAGGGAAGCAGATGAGCCAGGTAAACAAAAATTTCAATTTTCATATTCTTGATACTTATTTTGTTAAATTGTTTATAATTTGAAAGTTGTATATAATTTGTTGAGTTAACTCATTACACTACTATGTTTTTTGCAGCACAATGGTGGAAGGCTTTTGGTAGCCATTGTCCTCAATTGCAGAAGTTTGCAATTCGTATTTTGAGTCAAACTTGCAGTGCTACTGGGTGTGAATGCAATTGGTCTGTCTTTGAGAGGATTCACACGAAGAAGAGAAACTATTTGGATCAAAACAGTTAAATGATCTAGTCTATGTCCAATACAACCTCCGGCTTAGACGCAACCAATTGCTGAACAAAAGACCTAATTCAGATCCCATTCTGTTGGAAGATATTGATCCAACATCAGATTAGGTAGCGGAGAGTCATCCAGCAAAGTTTGATTCTAATAAGGATTTTGATTTGTATTTACAGGCGGAGGCATCACTTGAACAAAATGTTTAGTTGAATGCAGATCCACTTGTACCAGCCTTAGGCCCAGCCCCAAGTCCTCCAATTGCAAGCGCTTCCTCTGCTCAGCCACAACGAAAGCACATTTCTCATCTATCTCAGCGTGCAGCTGTTGCACAACCTGCTAGTGCTACCACTTCTACACTGGCAGTTGGCGATGATGATGAGGAGGAGCCATCGGTTTCCCTCTCTGACTCTGATTCAGAGGTTGAGCAAGATGATGTTGGCTCCTCTAGCAATAGCCAGTAGTACTAGTCAGTGGTGACTAGTGATGTTTCATAATTTACTTTTGTTGTAGAGGCCATTTCTAGCCTCCTTGGTTATGTGCTTTTGTTTTGATCTCTACATCATCATTCATGTATGTATTGGACAGTGCACTAGGTGCCATTTTGATATAATGGATATATTCATGAGCCTACTTTGATCATGTGTTGTCTTCTCTCTATTTTCTAAAGCTTTGTGTTTGGAAACATGAATGAAAATCTTTAAAATTATGTCTTCTTATAAAAAAAAATATATTTAATGTATTTTTCACAACGACCAAGTCATTGAAAGCAAATCGGCCGAGTCGATACCGAGTCGGAGTCGGAGTCACAGCCAACCTCGACCATTTCCAAACCGGAGTCAGAGTTTTAAAACATTGCATCTATCTCAGCTTTAGTGGCAACACTAACGACCTGCTTTCCTTTCTTCTTCTCATCATTTCCCTTCTTCTTCATTGGACATATAGACGAATAATGACCCATATCACCACAGTTGAAACACTTTACTTTACTCAAGTCCTTCTTTTGCTTACCCTTCATTCGCGCTGCAAGTGCCATGTCATCATCTGAAGACTTCTTCTTTGGATGAAGATCCTCATCTCGCAATTCTTCCTGAATGAAGTCATCCCACAGCCTATCCCAGTCTGGCAGCTTCTCCCTGGCAACGATCCCTTTGATGAAGGGCTTCCAAACCTCAATGAACCCTTTCAAGGAAATCCTTACCATATCTCCATCTGAGGTAGACACACCGATGGCAGCAAGCTCATCTTTGACCTGAGATAATCTCGTCAAATACAAGGTCGCACTTTCACCCTTTATCATCTTGGTGGACTTCAACTTATCCTCCATTACCAGTACCCGGTTCTCGTTCTTATTCTGGAACAAATTTTGAAGAGCCGTCCACATCTCATGTGCATTGTTCTTCCCAGACAAATGAGGTATTGGGGTATTCTTCACACCATCTAGGATGATCAATCTCGTCCTCGCATCCAAATCTTCATATATTTCCTGCTCCTTAGGGTTTGTTGGCTTCTTGGTCTCTTTCTCGGCGAACTTTGAGAGTCCGTTGACCTACAAGACCAACTTGATCTTTTGCTTCCAAGGACTATAGTTGGACAACCCCTCCAACCTATCTTCATACCGAAGACCTGCCTACAACTTCGACATTGTAGTGAGCCCTTCACTTACAATGTGACCAACTCCCTCTCACGTTGTACTTTGTTGCGCACAACTCTTATTTACTTACTTCCAAAGTAGCTCAGACACCCTCTGATACCATGTTGAATTTCCACAACATTGGGTCTAGGTTAGAGTCTTAAAATCATTGACACTACCAAACCAAGAATCTCAACCATAAACTACTTTGCACAACAGAAATATAAAGCAGTAAATCACGTATGCACAAATATACATGGTTTTTAACAAAATTGTACAATATGTACAATCCCAATCTTTGTTATATTAAACCAAATCTGAATAATACAAAAATCTATGCTATACAAGATACAATGACAAACTTCATTGCGCAACTTCAATGTCGTATCTTGTCCTGTCGATCTTTCGCTCTCGTACTGCTCACTAGTAGTGCCTTAGGCCATCAAGGCCACTACACATCGAGACTCCAAGAGGACCGCCACCTAACAATGTTGCAAGTCACTTCTACTGCATGTACACAGGCTCATCGAACTACTCCCTAGGTTGGCCAATACCTGAGCTCCAATCTGCCTTCTAGTAGCCTCTTTCGTCCATCAAAGAGCTACCCATTAGGCTGCAATACTACACCCAATCACGCACCAACAATGTCATTCTTATCTGTTGCTCTAGGGCTACTTTGGATAGCCAACACACTACTCTCCAATCAGATCAATGGTACCCAATGATGTCACTGTCAAATCTGCTCCTAGGAAGACTCCTCACCTCCTCGAAAGATCATCCACATGGCACCAACAAGCTACTACAATCATGATCCAATTTTGATCAACACTTTGACCCAACACATCAATTTTTGCTCCAAGTGTGTTGTCCTCATGCTGCCCTTGATTGCCATTGGTTAGGGCATATTTTGCAGGCTACAACAACCACTAACCAACCCCTGAATAGCCCTCAAACAACCTTCATGAACTACGGCCTAGCCTTGGGATAACCCTCCTCTACCACGTTGTTGTTGTAGGCTTGAACCAGCCCACTGAAACCTCCCTTCGCACACCTAGTTGTGGTGTTATGGCCTATGGACTAGCACACAACAATCCTGTAGCAAACGGCCAGCAAGATAATAGAGATTTGTTCCTAAAACGTTTCCTAGAAAACCTACCTTTGCCCTTACTTAACTCGACCTCCCTGTAAGAAAAAATAGAACCCAAAACAGTGACCAAGAAGCTCCCACACTGCCTCTTCTCCACATTGTCTTGTCCTTTATCTGCGGCCTAATCAAGCTAGGGAATATGAGCTCCCTTTCTCCTCCAACAAGTTCCTCTTTGATGTATATGTGTTGCACAAGATGGATGCTTCAAATCAATCCAATTCACCTCATATTTATACACAACATGAGGGCTCCAACGAATTAGTGAAGAGACATGTCTCTTCGAAGAATTCACTTCAAGCCTACATGACTTGTCTATCCATAATTATTTGTCAACTTCAAAAATTCATAACTTCGTTACAGATTCGATTTGAGCGATCTTTAGAGCATTGGAATCAGCGTGCCAAGCTCTATCACCTCAAAGTTTCCCAAGCTCAAATTCATCATGGTTTTGACCCAAATCCCGATGGTTGAAAACCCCATACTTGGGTTCCAAGCCCTCAAGTGACCTTTTAGGTGGTTTTCCCTCCAAACCCTGAACCCTAGGGCTTGGAGTACCTCCCAAGCTACACAAATCAACATTGTCATCATTGCCCTGCTCTGCTGAACCATGAAGTAATAATGAAGAAGAAGTGATCAAGAGTGAGTCATAAGATCATACCACTCTCCACTAACAAAAGTCAATCCTTGATCCCATATCAAGTTGTTGAACACCATGCATCCTAGTCATAGGAAGTACGGCAGTACACGATGCATCCATCGATAGTGATATGGTCCCTAACCATCTTTTCCCAACTCATTGGCCATATGAGAGGTACTTCCCATGAGTCCCGGACTCTATGGGTAGGATGTGTTTTGGGGCATCGACAGGAGAAGGTGAACCACTCATCCTATGCATATGTCGATCATAGGGGAAGGTGAACCACTCACCCTATATACATGTGCCCGCAATGGTAGGGGACAGTGAACCACTCACCCTACACACATGTGAACCATCATGGGGTATCACAGGGGAAGGTGAACCACTCACCCTGTATCTAGCGCACCGCTAGGGGAAGGTGAACCACTCACCCTATGGCCACTCATAGCTCCAAGAAGTACCCCAAGTCCCCAAGAGCTCCCAAAGCCCAGTGTCCAACTAATACGGTACCCTCATAGGAGGGTCGTTCCATGACTCCAAGCCTCTCTCGAAAGGTTAAGAATTTGACCTTCCCCAAAGGCTTCGTGAGAATGTCTGTGACCTACTCACCCGTCCTAATGTGTTGGAGCCTTATTGCTCCCCGTTCTAGCATATCCCGAATAAAGTGGTACCTGATATCAATGTGCTTGGAGTAATCGTGGAACACGGGATTCTCTGATAGGAGAATCCCACTCTGGTTGTCATAGAAGATTACTGTGGTATCCAACACGTGCTCAAATAGCTCACTGAAGAGCTTCCTCAATCAAACAACTTCACAACATGCCATACTCGCAGCACTGTATTCGGCCTCGGCGGTGCTTAAAGCAACTGAGTTATGCTTCCTGCTCATCCAAGATAAAGAAGCAGACCCCAAAGAGAAGCAGCACCCAAATGTGCTCTTACGATCCACTACACTACCAGCGCAGTTAGCATCTGAATATCCATGAAGCCTCAAATTCCCGACAATATATCTCAGTCCATAGTGGACTGCGCCCTAGGGATATCTCAAGAGATTCTTAGCAATAATTCAATGAATGTGATGAGGCTCGACCATAAATTGACTCAACGTGTTCGCAGCGAAGCATATGTCAAGACAGAAGTTGACCAAGAACATCAGGGGCCCCACAAGTTGATATTCGAAAGGGTTCACTAATCTGGGTCCAGCGGCACTTCCATATAGTTTCTTAAAGTTGAGTTCCATCGGAGTAGATACTGACTTGCAATCCTGAGTTCCATCGGAGTAGATACTGACTTGCAATCCACCCCACATCTCTCAAGTAGCTTCACAATGTATTTTCCTTGAGAAAGGAAAATCTCACCTGGCTTCTGCCAGACCTCCAGTCCTAGGAAGTAGTACATCAGTCCTAGGTCCTTCATTTCGAATTCGGAAGCCAACTCCCTCTTGCATTAATGAATGAGAGGGTCATTACCTATCAGAAAGAGATCATCCACATAAAGGACCAAAATGAGAGGTCTGTCCTTTTCCACCTTGAAGTATAGTTTCGGGTCCGCATCGCTCCTTGTAAATCCCAACTTCATAAGATAGCTATCAATCTCATACCAAGTCTTGGGGTCTTGCTTCAACCCATAGAGGGCTTTCTTCAACCTGCATACATGTGTCTTATGATCTTAAACTTCGAACCCCTCGGGTTGTCTCTAAATAGACTTCCTCCTTAAGCAACCCATGCAAGAAGGCAGTTTTGACATCCATTTGGTGAAGGCTCAATCCTTGCGAGGCAGCAAGGGCTATGATTGAACAGATGGTGGTGTATCAGACAACCGGTGCAATAACCTCATCATAGTCTACTCCTTCCTTTTGAGAGAAGCCTCGAGCAACGAATCTGGCCTTGAACTTTTCAACACTTCCATCAGCTCCATGTTTGATTTTGTAGAGCCATTTTGAAGTGACCACTGACTTGTCCTTGGGTCTAGGAACCACATCCCAGACATCATTCTTCATGATCGACTCATACTCCTTGTTCATTGCATCCTTCCAAACTTGGTGTTTCACAACTTCTTCGAATGTATAAAGTTCAGATTGTACAATGGTACTCGTGGCAGCTAAGTACCCTTGGTACCTATTCGGCTTCTTGCTTTCACGAAATGTCCCCCTCAGTGCAATTGTCTCTCAGCATCTTCAAGAGTATCTTTGAGCCACAAAGGTCTTCTTCTTGAAGTAGAGGGATTACTAGGAGGTGGATCAATGGGATCCATCGGACATTCCACATTAGGCCTCGGGTCATCAGACAAAGGTTCATCCTGCTTTCCTACATCATCATCATCACTGTCCTTCCTTGGGATAGGAAGATCTCAGACTTTCCTAAGGGAAGAATCTTCATCGAAAGTGACATCATGACTTATTTCCACTTCCCTTTGACCAGACACAGATTCTATATGCCTTTGAAGTTTCACTGTAGCCCACAAACGTTCCTTTCCTCCCAGATGCATCTAGTTTGTTTCTTTTCTCTTTCGACACATGAAAATATACGAGACAACCAAAAATTCTAAAGTGAGGAACATCAGGTTTCTTATTGGTGAATACTTCTTCGAGTGTCTTAAGTCCAATGCTTGATGTGAGCATCTGTTTTGAACATATACAGCAGTGTTGGCAGCTTCTCCCCATAAGAACTTCGGTATACCTTGGTCATGAAGCATGGCACAGGTGGCTTCTATGATAGATTGGTTCTTCCTTTCGACAACTCCATTTTTCTCAAGAGTATATATAGTAGTGGTCTCCCACTTAATCCCAACTTCTCTACAATAGTCAATGAACCCATTTGACTCATATTCGATCCCATTATTGGTCCCTAATATTTTGATCTTCTTCCCTGTTTGATTCTTGACCAAGGCTTTGAAAGTGTGAAACCATTTGAACACCTTGTCTTTCTTCTTTAAGAAATAGATCCATGTTTTGCAAGAGAAGTCATCCACAAAAATTGCATGCTACAAATATCCACCCAAAGATGTTACAGGCAACATACTTGATAGATCAGGATGGACCAATTGAAGAATATCAGTAGTTTGACTTTGACTTGAGGGGAATGGTCCCCTTCTATGTTTTCCAGCAGCACAACCCTGACACACACCTTCATGATCTAAGTTGAATTCGAGCATACCTGTGACATTCGAGCATACCTGTGATCATCTTACTTACATCAAATAAGGCTTTGTAATGAAGGTGAGCAAATCTCCGATGCCATAATTCGGATTGAAGAGAAGTATCACAAGTCATTGCTCCCAATAGACTTCCTCCAACCTGATAGAGACCTTCAACTCTGAATCCAAGAGTGAATGCATCTCTCGGGTTCCTTTACCAAACACGAAACTTCCCATCAATGAATGTCACCTTGAAACCTTTGCCTTTGTTGAGAAATATAGGGCATTAGCATTAGGTGATTTCTCTTTCATTAGTGATTATTTGTGAATTATTTTTACTTGTTTAGATTAGGATCTTCTTCATGTTAGATTATTAGTGTTCTTCTTCATCAAACTGAAACCAATGCATCAACATAAATAGAAAAGAGACACAGCATGTAGGCTATGAGCCAGGGCCAAAACCTCTCACTCTTTGAGAGGAAAATCGCACAAATTCTTCTTATAGAGATTCCAATTGATGAATACCAAGACCAAGACCCTTGACCTAGTAGCCTCTCCAAGACTAAGACACACGTCCTTTTTCCATCCTCTTGTCTTCTCTTCCACTTCGACCTTATTCATAGCATAAACTGAGATCATCTCTTCTCGTGACAACGAATTTTCATGTCATCAAAAATACCTTATTGTACTTGATATAACACCGAGACAGAGGTAGTGTAAGGTAACATCTATACTATGATTATGTCCACTTCATAGATTACTGTCACTGTGATCTGAGCTTTGCTGCCTCTTTAGAGGGATCCAATTTCCCTTCAATGTTTTGTTATTCCAAACTGTTATCTCATGTGTCACTGCCCATCTGAAATACAGAGAGAGAGATCCAAATTCTGTTGACTGAGATCAGCTCCTCACTTCTTTGTTGTTGTACCTTCCTCAAACTTTCTTCTGCACTATCATCTGAACTATACACTGTGACTACCAATCCAAATGCAGAGGATAATCCGAACTTTTGTTCTTGTGAATTCTCAAAGATATGCAAAGTCTGAACTTTTGTTGCCACCGAAAACTTCAGAGAGATATGACCGAAATTTTGTCTCTATGGACTGGGCCGAGGTTGCTATTTATAGTTGTTGGTGCATATTAATAAGTCGACATGATACTTCGAATAGGTGTGTCTTCTTGAGTGAGCCGACATGAGTTCCTTTATTCACCTTGAGGTCGACATAGGAAGAGGACAGTGTGCTAGTCGTTGAAGGGCTATTTTACTAAATTACATTTGACATGACATTGACTCTTTGACAAATCCTACGACTCTCGATGGGAGCCATCTAAAATAAAATCACTTGCTCATGAAATCCATGAAGCAAGGCTTACAATAGCAATTTTATTTTCTTCATTACATCATTTACAAAAGTCACAATTACATGTCATTATGAAGACCGAACCTAGTTATATTTTACAACACTCCCTCTTAACTAGGAAGGTATTCATAATGGTACTTGTTCATTTTCAATATGAAGAATTTCTCATAAGAAGAATCGAATTGGTAACCCATCTGTCTAGCATAATATCAAGCAGCATTGTCACATAGCAAGGCCTTGACTAATAACTTTATCCACATGATCAGAGCACAATGTTGACGAGACCAATGATTCAAAGACACCAAAATCACTGTCTCTCAAGGTACATACTCCACCTAGGTGTTCACAGAGTATGACCTTCTTTGAACTATTTTTATCTTGGATAGCCAGTCCTCAAAAAATATTGGTCCACAACTACTCTTATCTTAGATGCCCTATCTCATCCTCAAAGAGTATCGAATGTCAGATGATTACCCAATCCTCCGTTTTGTCTTCCTAGGTGAAGACTAGAATGATGTGTCTATCTCTCCTTCTCAATTAGGGAGGACATTTCAATTCCAATAACGGAATGTACTCATTCCTACAGAAGGAATGTACCTAAGCTCCCTCTTGGCTTAGAAATTTCCAAGTTTCTTCCAAGCAAGAAACTTGCTTTCAGGCTCCCTCTTAATTAGAGACCTACAACATCTCATTGACCAATTGCTTGAAGAGCTCCTTCCTTCGATGTCATGAATTTCTTTGTCCAGGGGTCTTCATCTTTTGTGGCTTCTACATAGGGCACAGACCATCCATCAATTTCATCCACGAGTCAGTCATGTCATTGTTCCTTTCATCAAAAAGTGATCCATCAATCTTCATCTGGCCTTGCTTCATGTCATGTTGCTTTCTTCATGACATATCTTCGGAAGGATCTTAAATCCTTCTATATGGTCCTCTTGGAAGTCATCCACAGTTCTTCCCTTTAGCAGTCCTGCATAAGCCCATCTAGGTATTTGTTCAAAAATAAGAAATGAACATTTAAATCAAAATTACCTTTGTGATGGTCTTTCATCATGACATCTTCTAGTGTGCATTAGCGTCCTACATGTTGACACATCTCCCAAAGATATCCATTGTCATGGGTTTCCATCTTTTTCAAACTTCCATCAAAGTCTTCAGATCTTTCTGGGAGATTTCCTAGTCAAATCTTTCTTCCTTTACCATGGTTGCATATCTCACGATCTCTTCCTTCCTTTTTTCACATATTTCATTCCCATGAGCTTCCGATCAAAGTTCCTTAATTGTAGTCAACCACCTCATACTTCATATGAGGACATATTATGTTGATTTCATCTAGTGTGACCTATGCCTTCCTACATCCTTTCGGAGGAGGAGATATTTTTCCCTTGATCATGCTTCTCAAGATAGAAGTAGTGATCCATGTTGCCTGCAACCATACGACATGACATTATAATATTAAATACAAGCATACATACCTCATTTACCTTTAGGTCATCTAGGCTTCTTTCAGCAGCCTCCTTGATTTAAAATATCTTCAACCCCTTTATCTGCTACATCTCTTATGTCATCATACCATCCTCCCATGAACTCCACAAGTTGGAGTCCTTGATGAAACACTTGCTTCCTTTCTAAATCAGCAAACCCTCCGATTAGGATTCCATCAGAGAATCTTGAGGATGTTGTATATCCCTATCCGGCAAATGTTTCCTTTTTGACTTGATGTATGATGAGCCTTCTCCTAGATGACCTCTTCCTTTCCTTAAGTTTGCAATGATGTTCCCAAGAGCTACATCCTTCATATTTGATTACCATGGATTTTGTTTCATCTGTCCTTCATGATACCCTATGGTGATGTCACGAGCTCTTGTTTCTAATGCTTCCATGATGCCACGATGCATCTTATTATTTATTATAGCCATCTCCTATAACAAAAGATTTAGGAGCTATGACAAGACCTTTTGTGAGGGAGACTATCTCAGCATAGTAGAGATCTCTTACTTGCCCTTTTCTTGGACTTCTCTTCGGCTCCACTTCTTCGGTGAGATGGGCTTCTTCTCTTCCTCTTTTGATATTGTCTCTTTAGGACGACAGCTATGCTCTTCTTTCTTTTCTGAGAAACAAATTTTCCAAACTTCCCTTTCCTTCCTACAAATGTTAAACTTCAACACTTTTGCCCTCAACTAGTCTTCTTCTATCTTGCATAGAAACCACAAGCTGTCGAATGAGGTAACTTTCTTATCCCCATGGATATCTGTTACCTTGTTCATCAGTTAGTGCATTTTGAATAATGATGAATATCTTCTTATCATCTCTCCCAAATTTTGCAGTTGAGATCTTATGAAGATAGCCCTTTATCCTTTGATACCTTCAATTTGTGTAGATCAGATCTAAGTGATGTGACCTTCTTTATCACATCTTCAGAGAATAGCTCTACTAGCCTATCATATATATCTCTTTGATGTCTCCAATACTACTATATAGGGATGAGGGATCTTTGATTGATTACATAAGAATCCCTTGAGCCCTTTGATCCCTTTCCATGTATTTAGAGGAGACCTTTCCATTCATATGTTCAATGACTTCACTTTCTTTGAGAACTATGTTTATCCTCCTTTTCCATGCAAGGAATTTCGATGACCCAACCAACTTATAGATGTCCTTGCAAACACGAAGTCATTTTACCAAATTGATTAAATAATGAAAGATACTTACTTGACAAGTGAAGATGAAATCTTCAACTTGATCACTTTGATGATGGTTGAAGAAGATGTATTAGTGCCCCTTTTGGATGATCTTCTTCCAAATGAAAAACCCAGTGAGAGGAGATTGCTCCTTTTACGATGACAACGCCTTTAGATTTAGCTCTCTTTGTTGATGGTGATATATGAGGATGTTTTGTTGCTTCTTCAAATGATCTTCTACAAGGATACGGAGGGGATCCTTGCTGCAATGATAGGGAGTTTTCCTTATAGCTTCGAAGATGATGATAATGCCTTCTCGTCTTCAAGATACTTCGACTTCTCTTGTAGTGTAGATCAGAAATGCTTCTAGGATTTCAATTCTCTCCAAGATGATGTAATCTTCAATTTTAAAGTACTTCGAGCTACCTTGCTTTGTAGATAACTTGATGAGGGTCTTTGTGGTCTTTTGATGATGACTAGAGGATCCAAAACTTTTGCTGTTGTAGACTGCTTCTTTGATCTATGGTTTGATTCTTCAATGTAGATCTTGATCTTTTCACTTTGATAACCTTCGACTTGCTTTGATGACTTTCTTGAAACTCGATCCTTGAGTGTCTCTTTGATTAGATGCCCTTCCTTGACTTCAACACCTTAGCTCTGATACCATGTTGAGAAATCTAGGGCATTAGCATTAGGTGATTTCTCTTTCATTAGTGATTGTTTGTGAATGCTTTTTACTTGTTTAGATTAGGATCTTCTTCATGTTAGATTATTAGTGTTCTTCTTCATCAAACAGTAACCAATGCATAAACATAAATAGAAAAGAGACACAGCATGTAGGCCATGAGCCAGGGTCAAAACCTCTCACTCTTTGAGAGAAAAACCCGTACAAATTCTTCTTATAGAGATTCCAATTGACGAATACCAAGACCAAGACCCTTGACCTAGTAGCCTCTCCAAGACCAAGACACGCATCCTTTTTCCATCTTCTCGTCTTCTCTTCCACTTCGACCTTCTTCATAGCATAAACTAAGATCATCTCTTCTCATGACAATGAACTATCATATCATCAAAAATATAACACCGAGACAGAGGTATTGTAAGGTAACATCTATATTGTGATTATATCCACTTCATAGATTACTGTCACTGTGATCCGAGCTTAGTTGCCTCTTTAGAGGGATTCGATTTCCCTTCAACACTTTGTTATTCCAAACTGTTATCTCATGTGTCACTGCCCATCTGAAATACAAAGAGAGAGATTTGAATTCTATTGACTAAGATCAGCTCCTCACTTCTTCGTTGTTGTACCTTCCTCAAACTTTCTTCTGCACTATCATCTGAACTATATACTGACTTCCCATCCGAATGCAAAGGATAATCTGAACTTTTGTTCTTGCGAATTCTCATAGATATGTGAAGTCTAAACTTTTGTTGCCACCAAAAACTTCACAGAAATATGACCGAAATTTTGTCTCTGCGGACTGGGTCGAGGTTGCTATTTATAGTTGTTGGTGCATATTAATAAGCCGACATGATACTTCAAATAGGTGTGTCTTCTTGAGTGAGCCGACATGAGTTCCTTTATTCATCTTGAGGCCAACATAGGAAGAGGACTGCGTGCTAATCGTTGGAGGGCTATACTATTACATTTGACATGACATTGAGTCTTTGACAAATCCTAAGGTTCTCAATGGGAGCCATCTAAAATAAAATCACTTGCTCATGAAACCCATGAAGCAAGGCTTACGATAATAATTTGATTTTTTTCATTACATCATTTACAAAAGTCACAATTACATGTCATTCTGAAGACCAAACCTAGTTACATTTTACAACAGTCTTCCATCGCAGAAATAGAGACCGGGTTCTTTTTCAGATCAGGTACACACAACACTTCTTGTAAATGAAGGGTTTAACCTTGATTCTTTTTCAGATCAGGTACATACAACACTTCTTGTAAATGAAGGGTTTGACCTTGATTCTTTTTCAGATCAGGTACATACAACACTTCTTGTAAATGAAGGGTTTGACCTTGATTTAAGTGAAGAGTAATAGTCCCAATTCCTTTCACTAGATAAGTGGCATTATCCCCAAGTATAATCTCTGAATTCGTCTTCTTTTCAATCAAGTTTGAGAGAGCCTCTTTGTACCTAGTGAAGTGCCTTGAGGCAACACTATCAATCATCCAATGATCTAATGTATCCGGAGGAGAGGCGGTGGTGAGGGCAGAAATAAGATACAAAACAAAAGATTAAAAATAAAAAATCTTCATACCTGGAGTTTCTCGACTTCTTGGGAGGACGACCCTTTCCATTTCGAGTATCGGGAGCATTCCTCTTTCCTTTGTTGTTGAACATGTTGTTCCTTTGATTGCCATTGCCCTTGTAGTTGTTGTTATGGTTGTCATCATCTCTTGGAGTATCCTTCTTGTGAGGACACTCTCTAGCAAAATGCCCAAACCTATTGCAATTGAAGCATCTTCCTTTTCTTCCTTCTTTGAATCCAGGCTTGAACCCTTGACCTTGTCTTCTTGGACCAGCATTGTTCTTCCTCTTAGCATGAGCGGAGAAGGCGGTAGGATTGTTTCCATTTGAGGGCTTGTCTCTTTCCATCATCCTTATTTCTTTTGGAGTGCATCTAGCCAATAATTCATCAAATCCCGGAATCTTGTCATTGTTGAGGATGGTAGTGTTGAACACATCCCATTCTCTTGTAAGGCCTCCAAGTGCAATAAGAGTGAGCTCTCTATCACCAATGACTTCCCCAATAGATAGTAGATCATTCTTGATCTCAGTGATCCTCATGAAGTAGAATTGAATGGATTCTCCTCTATCCATCTTGATGTCTTTCAACTTGTTCTTAAGAAAGAGAACTTGACTTGCATTATTTACTTTGAACATCCCAACCAGCTTGTCATACATCTCCTTAGATGTTTCCAAATTAGAAATATAGGCAACCAAAGGCTTGTGAATAGAATCAACAATAATTTTTTTAGCTTTAACCTCACCTTTCTTGTACTTTGTTTGTGCAATTGTGAATGCATTTGAAGGAGGCTCCACAACTCTTCCTTTGACATAGTCCATGGCATCATTTTCTTCCAATGTCAAATCTAGAGATATCTTCCATACATGATAGTCGGATTTGTCCTTAAATTTGTCCTCGGATTTGAAGTAAGATGTAGTCGTCATTGGGACTAGTTCCAAGTTTTAGTCCAACAATGTCCCTTAGTGATTGCTTTTCTTCACTCTTGCTTGTGCTTTGTCTTCACCTGTGCTCCGATACCATGCTAATTTTAGATAACAATGGTATGTTCTATGCTTCGGCACAATTTACTTCAATGTTTTTTATCAACCCAATGACAATTTCCAATTATTTCTAGTAGCAATCACATTAACTTAAACACATTGACAGTAAATGCAAATAGAACATGAAAACATGTGAAGAAGACAAGCCAAGACAAGAGGACACAAGATTTGGTGGATGCCAGGGAAAAACCCCAATGTGGGGAAAACCCTTTGATCAAATCTTCTTATTATTATTCAATAGTTCAGAAGAGAGAGAGAGTACAAATATCAAATTTACTTGCCCAAAACAGCCCTGTAAAAATCAGCAGTCAACAACAGTCAATTGCAGCCCTATCCAGAAAGTCAATGTTAGTCAAATCAGCACCTAAATGTCCTCCAAGCAGCTTGGTCAGCAGGAGTCCAATTCAGCCTTCAAGGAGAGTCAAAGTCAGCCCAAAATAGTTCGGTCTAAACCAGTCAAAAGAGAGAGAAACACTGCTGTAATTTTCTGCGGTCAAATCTGATGTCAACCTGAAGTCAACGTTGGTCAAATTGTCCCAAACACCTCGATTTTTGCGCCAATAAATGCGGCCTCAAAAGATCTAAATTTTGTCTTGAAAACTGAAGTCAACGAAGGTCAAATGAGCCCTGGTCAACATTGGTCAATGCTGGTCTGTTCCTCTGAAATTCGGTCTGTTTTGTCCCAGGAAAATTCGGCCTCCTACCACACGTGCGAAGAAGAGAGAGGTTGTTCCCAAGTTGTATGAACCAATCAAGAGAGGAGAGAGATGTATGATGTAATGAGTGATGCCCAAATGAGAAGAGAGGTCACTCCTATTTATACAATTCGTTGAGGGTAAGGAGACACATCCATTGGGCTTCTTGAGCCTACATTTCACTGAGGCCTGCCTTGACAATTTGTGCATGAGAGAAAATAGATTTAAAATTCCACTTCTGCTTGTCAAATGAAATGATCTTTATATCAAAATTGGACCTCTCGAAAAGAGGAATCCTAAGAGGAAGTTTCAAGAACTTAAGGTTTTTCTAGAAAATAAAATACAAAATATGATCAAGGTATTAAAGTGTGTCAATGGATGGGAATATAACTCCAAGAAGTTTGACATTTTTTGCAAGGAAACAAGGATCAAGAAGGAGCTAACAATGCCTTACAACCCTCAGCAAAATGGGATTGCAAACATGAAAAATAGGTCCATCTTAGAGACAGCCAAATCTATGACCCATGATCTCGATCTGTGCATGTGTCTTGGGGTAAAAGCATGTCTTACAATTGTTTATATTTTTACTGGGTGTCATCACAGAGTGTTGAAGCACAAGACACCAAAAAATCCATTCACAATTGAGAAGCCTCAAGTAGCAGATCTTCATGTTTTCAGTTGTCATATTTACATCTGTATTCCCAATTAAAAAAGGACCAAGTTGGAACCTTCTAGTTTGAAGGGTATCTTTGTAGGTTACAGTGAGACCTTGAAAGCTTATAGAGTCCACATTGCATCTCAACAAAACGTAGTTGTGAGAAGAGACGTCAAGTTTGATGAGGATGGATGGTCTTCCAAGACTTAGGAACCTCCAGTGGTGCACGAAGAGATAAAGGAGCTTGCTGCCCCAAAAATTGATCTGCAGAAATCAGAAAAAGCAGCTTCAAATAAACAAGCTTTTGGAGGTGCAGGGGTTGCCTCTTTACCATCTAGTTCAGCCAGGAAGACTAGGTGGTTAACCCAAACACTACAAGAGGTGCAAGAGCAAGTTGGAGCTTCTTTGACTTCATTTTAATTGTTGAGTAATTCATCCTCCCAAGAGATTTTTGAATTGTGGCACTTATGTCTTTCATCACTAATGCAGAGCCTCCTAGTTTTAATGGGGCAACAGGTTAGCATGTTGGATAGGATCGCATGATTGTGAAGTACAACTTCATCATGAAGAATGATGTATGTGAGATAGTGCCTAGACCAAATGGGAAGTCAATGATTGACTATAAGTGATTGTAAAAGGCCAAGCATGTAGCGGATGGCAACATAGAAAAATTTAAAGCTCAATTTGTGACTAGAGGGTTCTCCCAGAGAGAGTGTTAAATTTTGGTATGTTCTATGCGTAGAGCAAATTTATTTCAATTTTCCATATTAGCTCAATATCAATTCCAGATTAACAGTCACATTTAGCATGATAGTAAAATGCAGGTAGAACATAAACATAAATCGTAGAAGA
Source organism: Pinus taeda (assembly GCA_000404065.3). Lineage (NCBI taxonomy): Eukaryota > Viridiplantae > Streptophyta > Pinopsida > Pinales > Pinaceae > Pinus > Pinus taeda. The sequence continues at coordinate 137,640 of APFE031416462.1, read as the reverse complement.
CAAGCCAAGACAAGAGGACACAAGATGTGGCGCCAGCCAGGGACAAACCCCAATGTGGGGAAACCCTTGATCAATTCTTCTTATATTCTTCAATAGTTCAGCACAGAGAGAGATAGTACAAATACATAAAACTGATATTTATGACAGCAGTAGTAAGATAGTCATTCCACTAATGATGACAGTTCTGAGATGCAATCTTGAATTGCCATGACAGTCTTCAACCAATGATAGTACTGTAGCATGTCCCTTGACAGTGAAGAGTTGTTGATTTGATGAGGGCACCTGAGACTGTACTAATCTTCCTCCATAATCTCCCAACTGTCCAATAGAGCAGCTCTAAGAAATCCTTGCTATGATGCTATGGCCTATGGCCTAGCACATAGCAACACGGAAGTAAATGTCCTTAAAAAAGATATATACTCATCACCAATGCTTCAAATATTACCATCCAATCTGTATTTGAAGTTAGCCTTACAAGCTCTGAGATAAGTCTGAGTGCAGACTCCTTCACCACACAGTTTTACCTCATTACTGTGACTTCCACTTGCAAGCATTCTCATACCTGGAACAGCCTTTACCATAGTGTTAACTTCTATAGTCAATGAGCTATCACCTACAGCTATCTGACTATACTTATTCTTGATGAGATGAAGCTTCGTTTGGCTGTGACTTAGCAACCCTTCTAGCTGTGGACTCTAGCTACAGTTCATAGATCTTCCATTAGCTTGTGGCCAGACCTCCTCACAGCAGCTAAAGCTTCTCCTTACATCAAATAAAGGTTTCTTCTAGGCCTGAGTTTAGAGAATGTTTAGGACAGCAGATAGGAGCCTCTTCTTAGGTCTCTTTTACTGCAGTCAGCACAGTGACTAGATGCTCCCTTTTGTTGCGGATCAAAGCCTCCCTTTGACTGCACATATGTGCCTCCTTCTGCAGCATATAAATCACTTATTGACAGCGTCCTAGGGCACCCTAAGTGCTGCGGTTTAGGAGCCTCCTCAAACTGTTGTGAGTTTCCTTATATGGCGTGTAAGGATCTCCCTTTACTGCGGATTAGATCTCCCTTGAGGACTGTGGCTAGGGCAACATAGAAACCCTCATTAACTGCAGCCTAGGTGACTTCTTCCTTTGCAGCTATATGACTCCTTCAGGGAGTGTTAAGGTCTCTTTATAACAGCGTTAAGGTCTCTTCACCATGACTGCATTTAGGGCAGCGTTAGGGCATTTAAGGACAGCGTCTTAGGGTCTGTTATAGACCTGCATTTAGCCTCTCCTTGTTGTGTTTCCACGACTGCATTTAGGGTAGCGTAAGGACTCCTAGAAGACCCTTTCTCCTCCACGTCTAGGGCTTCTCCCTGACTGTAATTAGGGCTCTCCATGGCAGCGTTAGGATCTCTCCTTGGCAGCGTTAAGATCTCTCCTTCATGATTGCGTATTAGACTTCCCTTTATTGCAGATTAGGGCATCATTAGGCCAGTGTATTAGACTCTTTCATGGCTTCTTATAAGACTCCTCCATGACTGCGTTAGGGCTTCTTCATTAGGGCAGCGTAGAGCCTAAGGCACTCCCTCTAGATCTCTCCTTCATCTAAACCCAAAACAGAATGAAGAGAGAGATCACAAGAGTGTGTATAAAATGACTTGCAAGGCACCTCTATTTATAGTGCAACGTTGAGGATAGATGGGGTTAATTTGGTTGCTAGCCGACCTTGACGAATTTCACATAACACACAAATAAATTCATATCTCCATGAATACATATCGGAATCGGATGATCTTTAGATCAATCCTACACCTCTCGACGAGAGGAATCCAAGAAAAATATCAGCTGCCATGAGTAAGAAGACCCACATGGAGTTTGGCCCTGGTTTCCAATTTTAACAAAGAGGGATGCAGCTATGAGGAGACTTTTGCTCCTATCGCTAAGTATACTTCTATCAAATTCATTATATGTTTAGTAGCAGTCTTTAATTGGAGTTTATATCAAATGGATGTAGAGACAACATTTTTTTATTGTTTCATTGAGGAGTAGGTATAGTATATCAAAAATGCTTAGAGGTGCATGGGCATGAGACCCATGTTTGCAAGTTGAACAAGGCCATTTATGGTTAGAAATAGGCACCACGTGCATGGTGCTCCAGGATCAACAAGTGTCTTTCAGGATTGGGTTTCACTAAGACAGATGAAAATTCCAATCTTTACTACTATATGGTTGATCATTCTAATCTAATTGTTTTATTCTTGTATGTTGATGATCTCATACTTATAGGAAGTTCAAAGAAACTCATAGAATGGTGCAAGACAAAGTTGGAAAGAAAATTTGACATGAAGCACATCAGCTTGATGCAATGCTTTTTGGGTCTAGAGATGTCACAAAATCTAGATGAATTTTTCCTTGAATATGCTCAGTATGCACTTGAGATTTTGAAGTGATTTCAGATGATGAACTACAATCCCATGACTACTCCTATCGTAACAAATCTGAAGTCCTTTGTTGATTATAATTCAAATTGATTGATCCATCAATGTACATAATGTTGATAGGTTCTCTCATGCATTTCGTAAATGCCAAGCCCAAAATTTATTTTGCAACAAACACCTTGAATCAATAGATGGTGCAGCCAGGCAAGTTCAATAAGTTGCTGCAAAAAACATGTTTCAACACTTAAAGGGCATAGTGCAATTTGGACTAAGGTGTGTTGGTGATGGAGAGGTGGTGCCGCAAGGTTTTTCAAATTATAATTGGGCAGGTAGTGCTAGTGATAGGAAGAGCACTTCTGGGTGTTGGTTCAATTTAGGTTCAGGTATGGTTTCTTGGTTCTCCATTCAATAGGAAATTGACTTCTATAGTACTCCATTCCGCAAAAGCCACTGTTGGTTATGCCACTTGTGAAGCCATCTGACTTTGCAAGTTATTACAAGAGCTGATAGATCAAACTTTGGATGCTGCCATGATTTACTGTGTTAATCAAAGTTGTATCAAACTCTTTTAAAATCCAGTTTTTTATGATCAATCCAAGCCTAAGTTGCACGAAACGGGGAAACGGGGAAGCGAAACGAAACGCGGAAGCGAAACGAAACGCGACCTCCCCAAATTTTGGAAACGGGGAAACGCGAATATATATAAAATAAATATAATATATATATATATATATTAAAACATTTAAAAATATTTAATATATATATGTGCAGTCATAAAGCATTAATGAATTATGATACATTTACTTAAACATTTTAACATTAAGATTAAATTTACATCACAATGATCACATTTACTCATGAGTCATCACATAATGAAAATAAAAATATAGGAACTGGAAAATCCAAAATCAACCTTTATTTATATTAGTATATGAGGCTGCAAGTACAATAAAGACTATAAGGCTGCAAGAACTATAGAGACAAGTCACAAAAGACTAATCCTCATCAAAAATAGAAGCAGCAGAATGCTCAACAGTGGATGGTGGTGCTGAAATCTACTTTGCTCAATGCTTAAAACACCAGCTACTGAAACAACTGCCAATCTCCAAGAGAAACTCCTTGCTGAATAGTGTGATGAGAGAATGAGAGGCACTGCTATTTTATAACTTTAGAAATGGTTTCTAGAAGTGATTAGAAACCCTAAAAAAAATTGAAATTTATTAAAAAAAAAAAAAAAAAAAACAACAACAACAACAACAAGTGTTATTTTGTGGGAAACGGGAACGCGCCCGTACGGATGGAAACGCGTTTACAGAAACGACCCCTCCCCCTGCGTTTCCTGCAACTTAGTTGTAAACCCATTCTGCAAGTTATCTAATGTAAATGATCCTAGTAAGACCTTGAATATATGTAACAACCTAGGTAAGCTTATGATTTTGATGACGAATTTCATCCTATGAGGTTTTTTAACCTCGTTGATTACATGTGTTTCTAAACACGACTAATCAGAAGAGTTTTTTCCCTCCAGCTTAAACCCCAAAACTAGAGTGAAATTTATTGTCGAAATATTAGGTGAGTCCCAGTGTTTTTGGTCAAGTCTGGTGTAAAAGTGATTTGGGAATAATTTAAGCTAGTTGGCTTAATTATTTTATTTCAAATCACTTGGTTTACTAAATCATATTGTGTCGCAAATGGGTTATGTGTCTTGAGGGTCTAAGACCAATGTGTATTCTCCCTTTGAGGGTTGTAAATGTAAAATCTTATGTATTAGAGGGTGGAAAAATAATTAAATCCCCTCATTTGTAAATTAATTAATTTTTTTGACAAAACAAATTAAATTTTAATCTAAAAAATTAATTAATGAGAGTCAAAATTAAATTGCCTTAAGAAAAGTAATTCTCCAAGTGGAAAAATTCGTGGGTCCTAAAGGAATCAATTTTTAAAGGTCCTCCACCAAGGGAATATTGTATATTTCGAGAAAATTTGAACTCTTGGACCTTGACGGTTAAGTTAAAGTCAAAATTTTGAAGAAATTAGCTCAAAATAATTAATTTTGAGTCCTAAAGGAATCAATTTTTAAAGGTCCTCCACCAAGGGAATATTGTATATTTCGAGAAAAATTGAACTCTTGGACCTTGACAGTTGAGTTAAAGTCAAAATTTTGAGGAATTAGCCCAAAATAATTAATTTTGAACTAATAAAATAGAATTAAATGATAAATACGAAAATTCCTCAAAAAATAAGAAATCAAAGGTCAAAAATTAAAAGATCTTGAAGTATTTATCAACGACCAAGATTATTTTGACAAGGATCAAAGAAACTAGTCGTTATTTTTCCACTTGGAAGATAAATATATAAATTAGAAAGTCATTTGAGTCTCTAGCATCTTGATCTCTAGCTAGAAAATTTCTACTGAAGCAACTTTGTAACTACTATCCCACTAAGAACTATTTTTTCAATCATAATAAAGACTTTGGGGTGCAATTCAAGGTGTTCTTGCTTACTAATTTATGGTATGTGCTGACTATGGGCATCTCTATGTTGTGTTGAATATTGGTGAGATTTGTTTTTTTATTAAATGGAGATAAAACCATACTATTGATAGTTTTGGGCTAATCTTAGGTGGTCTGATTCTCTATGTGATCTAACAAATTATTTTGAGATAAATTTAGAATGCTTGCAGGTACTTTAGTCCTTGGCCTCCAAGTTCACAAACTTGGGCAAGAATCATTCTTGTTTGGATTCCAAATCTTTATATGGTAAATTAAATATTCTTTAAGGCTATAGTATACATTGGAGTTTCTAGAATATTTTTATCCATTTTTCAAAGGAAAAAACTCCATAAAAATATTTTTCTCAAAAATTTAAATTTTTTTAAAACCCTTGAATATTTCTAGATCTTGTGAATAATTGTGTAGATCTAACTCGTAAATTATTTTTTCTAACTTGGGTTTTGGGGATTTTTAGTATTTTGTATATATTTGGGATTTTGCAGTTTTGAATTTTTGTACAGTATTTGGGGTTTTGGGGTTTCGAGATTTAAATGTTTTATATTGGTTAATTGGGTTTATATTTTAAATTTGTTCCAGGATTGAAGAAGAAATCGGCATTGGTGACCTCATAAACCCTAGACATCTAAGGTTTTTAGGCTATTTTTGTAGGTTGCTTATTTTCAAATCAGGGGAAAAAACATTTTCTAAAGACCCTAACCGTTACCCAACCTAAAAGGCTAGTGTTTGGGATCTATTTCTAAAGCATTAAGAAGGTCATAAGCCCTACATGGGCTAGATCTCATTGCAAACAAAGGTATCTTCAAAGGATTGGCATTTTATCTCTAACAATTTGTTTTGTAGCAATTTTGGCTCAAATCTTGTGTTTTCAGGTGCCAAGTACATTGGAGAAATTTTGGCAAATTTGGGCAAGTAATCATTAAGGCCTTGGGCCTAGAGTTTGACCTCTAAAATCTCGTTTTATCTCTGATTTATTACAACAATCAAATCAATAAGAATTAAAGCCCTAAAATCACATGCTACATGGTCAAAATTATTTAAAATTGCAAAATCTTCATTTTCATAAATTTTGGTCACTTGGACATCCCAGATCTAGCCTAGATCTAACTTTTATGCTTGCTGGAATTTACTACATAACTGAAGTTTTCAGATCTGAAATTTCTGAAACATACACTTAATAAGGGTCTAAAACTTGAAATTTTCGGTTTCCAGTAAATTTCTCTATTTCTAAGCAATTTTGGCATTGATTGTAACTGCATTAGCTTGTTGATTTGTCAATTATTCACTGTTGTAGTAAATAGATCATATATGAAATTTTCTAAATCACACTCTAAAACCCTAAAAATTGGTTTTTTTCAAGTTGGATGAATTTTACTATTTTTGCGTATATTGGGCATTGTTTTTGACATCTCTAGCTTGTTGATCTGTGAGTCAATTTACTGCTGTAACAACTTATTACAGATCTGAATTATCACTGAATACATCTTCATAAAGTAAACTATACACATAAATTTACTTCTGCTGGTGATTGGAAATTTTACTTCATATGTTGGGCAAGTTTTATAATTTAGAGTGATTTTTCTACTGTTGTCATAACGTTAATAAGCGCTAAAATTTTCTTAAGTACTACTGTTGATTTCACTGTTGAGATCTAACACTTGCATGGTTTACACTAAGTTTGTAAAATTTCTGCAATTTGGCATCTAAAGCGCTCCTACATTTAAGCTCTAGATCTGATCTTGTGATAATTGGAATCTAATTGGTATCTTTGTCTTTGGTAATCACTCTAAATTTTGGCATCTAAGTTTTCATTTGGCTATCTTGAATAGTTATTAATTTATCTTAAAGTGGTATCGAACATTGTTGAAAAATTGGCATTTTATATCTTGTGAGAATTTGTTGAAGTGTTGCACTGGTGTCTCTAAAACAATTTATCTTGTTCAAGATTGTCATCTCATCATTGTTAAGTACTATCGCTATAAGCTAATTCACACTAAGTACTTAAGTAACATAAACAATCTTAATTCAAGATAATCTCACTCATAATCTTTTGCATAAGCATCCTAAATCTAGCTTGCATTAAAACTTACCTCCTAGCATAAGCTAGGTTGATAGAAATCTAGGCAAACCCTTGTCACCTAGCTTGAGGGACTTGGCAACTCTTCGGTGATTAACACAGTGACCTTGCAGTCGTCAGAACCACATTCTTTGCAACGCTGAAGGAATCAGGTGATAGGAGCACAACAAAAGAATCGTTAATCGGGCCCTAGCCTGCTTCCTGTTGGCCTCCTTCCCACAACCTACCTTGGGGTTCAGCTTCAAAATAGTTAAGGGAAGGCCATACTTAGACTAGGCATATATAATTAAAATAAACCAAGATAACTGCATCTCACATAGATCCTAGGACTTGCACATCATATAGCATAGTTAATCATTCAAGTAGCGGGTGTCCATCCAATCACTTGGTTTCAAATTATCATAAGCAAGAATTGTGACTCCATTAAAGCAATGGTCTTATTCTTAAAATCTAATCTAATCATTAATCTTGCTAAATTTAACCAAGTAACTAAGCCACTCATACGTGTCTCCTAAACACATTTGTTTCCAACTTGTTTTACTTCACCTCATTCCATAGGGACTACCCCCCATAGCCTATTGTTGGGAGACAGCTAGAATGGAGTGGGCGGGGATTAGAGTGACAGCCCCTACACTGAGCGGTTGTCGCGGTGTCTGTACAATCTAAGCGACAACAGGGCTAATGTTTGATTGACGTTTTGTAGAGGAAAATCTTATTTGGATCAAATATCAAGCGCGAGAGAAAGTCTTTGGAGAAACCAACCCACTTTTAACACATTCTCCAAGCAGCTTTCATTAGTTCTTTGAATTCCACAGTTCATCTTACGAAGTGATTTCTTACAGGGATTTTCTTTAACATAGCTTGAACACAAGCACATATTTCATAATTTCAATCTCTTTAAGAGCATTTCCCAAAATAGGCAAGTGATGGGGTTCACTCCCATCACTTAATTTGGTTTGTATATTATTTTGAATCATACTTACATGTTTCTCTTTTACACTAATTTTGTCTTAGTTTTGCAGCCCATAGTTGGAGTTTTGACACAAGTGCCTTGAGGAAAGACTATTTAACTCTAATTAGTTTTCTTGTAGGATCTCTTAAGCATCCAAGATTTATTTTAAGGAGGTCATGGACAATAGAAGGAGCTACAAAGAAGGATGAGTCATAGGCCTTTGTGGAGATTGTAATTTTCAAATTTTAGAAAGGTTTCTTTGGCCATTGAGGTTGCTATTGTTTGGAGGGATATCTTAGCTATTTCTAGTTCTCAGGTTTGTACAAATTCCCTTCAATCTTTTGAGCAACCCTCTTAGAGGTTTTAACTCCATTGTAATATCATAATAAAAGATCTTCCTTTTTTCTTATGTGAGCTTGGGTTTACCCAAGGCATTCTTTCTCCTCATTTAGAAGGAGGATTTTGTGTGGGTGGATTATTTTTGGCAGCTCATATTTTCTAGCTTTCCCTTTAGGCTCATTTTTCATGCTCTAAAATTAACACAACCTCAACATTCCATTTCAATTTCTAAGTTAAATTTTGCTACAAATTTCACTTGATGCTTTGCATTTCATTCTTGCTTTGAAATACAAGTTGATATTTTGCTTTAGAGCAACTCATTTCTTACATGAAAGTATTTGGAGTTATGTAGCAAGTTTAATTTAGTTGTTTTAACAATTTGCTTTCTTTGGGATACAATTGCCTCACTATAAACTCATTTGTTATCTTGCTCACTTATTTTCCAAGCATACTTTACAAGCAAGCATTCACTTTTTAGCTTCATTTCATTTCCAATTGCTATAGGTTCATGGTTTGTGGCATTTACTTGGAGCAATTTACAATTTCATTTGCTTATGAAGCTTAATTTTGTGTCTTGAACAATTGTGAGCATCTCCCATTTACTTGAGGCAATTCCTCTTTTGCAAAGCAAAACTTACTTGCATCACTTTAATTCACTTACAAGCTAATTTCATTTTTTCCAATTGAAGTTATATTCACAATTTACTTTGAGCCTTATCACATTTCCATTATTTTGAAGCATTGCAAATCTCTTTGGGAAAACTTGCGTTACATTTAGGCATTTTAGCATAGTGCGCATTTTAAATCAATTACCTTCCGAGCATAAGCTTGGTTGATAGACATCTTAGGGAAAAGACTTTCTTGGAAAATTCTTTCAACTAGTATGAAATAAGGTAAATCATGTGTGACCCTGCTGTTATGAAGGTGGTTTGTCCCCTTGTACAAACGAAGGCACATGTTGACTAGTAAGACTCAAGGGAAGGGTATCGTTAATAACAACATCGTGTCCTTAGCCCCTCTTTTTTATAGTCGCCCCAATTTTTACCCTTTGGCAAGAGTTCAAGAAGAAAACCTCTCATTTAAAATAGGCATTTAGCTTAAAATTAACCATGATAATTGCATCTAACCTTGGTTAAGTGCATTTCATATTAACACACTTTACTTTTCAAGCTATTTTACTTGCAATTTATTTACATATTTGTCATGAAGAAAATGTTTTGAATTGGTTATTTTGTAACATCTCATTTGGGCAAGTACCATATCTTTCATTTGCAAGTGAAGTTTTAGCTTGTTTCATTTTGCAAGTTATTGCTTCTTTACATGCTTTAGAATCGTGAATGGTTATACTTTGAAAGCAATTTTAAATCTTGCAAGTGATATCATCTTTTCTAACATCTATTTGATTGACACGGTTACTTGTGTTTCACTTTGAAACATTTCATTTTTGGAGCAAGTGTTATTTATTTTGAAACAATATTGAAAGAATTGGTCTTATATGCTTATCTTTGATTTATGTGTTGATGGTTATTGAAGTATATTACATTTCATATTGCTCATCATATTTGCTCATAATCTCAAGTAATCCAAATTAACCTTAACATCTCCTAGAAACCTCACATCACTTTTTACTTAGATTTCCATTTAGGGACCACCCCCCTTAGCTTGCCTAGGAGAGAGTTTAAACGAAGACAGAGTTAGGAATAGGTGACAACCCCATCTCTTAAATTTCCACCAACCACACCTTGTGGGGTTAAGGGCTTTTCTCACTAACTTAGGTCTTTGTGTGAGGTAGTAACAACAAACCCAATCAAAGCTATATATATATATTAGTTCATTAACACCTCTTGGGGAAAGCACGCTACTTAAGTTGGGTATAAATATTAAATACACAACTCTCATTTTTTTCATCACATTGTGATCTTTTTTATCTCTATTATAAAGTGGTTTGTGCCTAAGGGTGCCTATATGATTGACGTTCTCCTCGAATTGGCTTTTCTTTCTCTTGTATGCACCTTTGCATCTCTTCTATAGCACACATGCTTGGAAATTTCTCTCTCTCTCTATAGAACTTGATTTATCTCTCTCTAGCACACTTATCACTAGGTTGTTGTAAAGTTTGGTTTTGTCTCTAGTTCCATTCAATTTTCTTGTTATCACTTGTGAACTGCAATATGGTACCAAAGCAAGCGTGAATCTTAGTCTCTCAATTCAACAGTTGAACCAAAATTGTTAGCTAGTGGCATTGCTCTCACAATTATGAAACTAGGGTGTAATGTCCCCATTTTGATTTTCCTCCATAGTACAGCTAGGGTGGATTTCCAAGGCGGGGGATGGTCAAGTCAATGGAGAAGGTTTATGTCATTAGGGGTTCCAATGGAGTTCTAAGGAATTTTTATGGGATATTCCATCATCCACACAGTTTGCCTTTCATTCCGTCGCATTCCAACAACTTTCAAAAATTAGCATTATTATGGGACTTAATTAATTATGCTCAAGGTGGCATTCCGAGGAGATTAATTGATGGAACACCTTAGTGTAATAGCTCGTTGGAACCGGAACGAGAAAATCTACAGGATGGGATGCTGAGAAGTGACTTCTAGTGGCCAAAGAGAGTATGGTGGGGATTTTCCATTTTCCTTAATTAAAAATGACTTTAATTAGTCATTTAATTAAGAAAAAACAATTAATTGGAGGAAATGGGCCAAAAGTGACTTAAATGAAATAAAATAAAGTTAAAATGTCACTTAAGATTAGGTCAATGGAGGAGCTTCTAGAATAATAATAAAATAATAAAATAAGATGCTTCTAAAGGCTTGGAGATCTATAAAAGAGGAGGAGGAGGTCATTTGGAGACATCTTGGATTTCATATTGTTTCTTGTATGAGAGGTTGAGAACTTGGTTCTCTACTCCATTGGTAGCCACAACACGGAAACCCTCAGGTGATTTAGTGAGATTGGGCAAGTACCCATCTCCCCTTGGTTAATTCAACCAAAATTCACAGGAAAGCTAAGCAGTACAGTTCAGATCAATTTGGATGGCCAGAATAGCAGTACAGTAGATTATCTTGGAGGCCAGCTTTTCATCTCAGCTCTTTTGGTTGTGTGTGCATGTAACCCAAGTTAATATATTATGAATAAATCTGAGATTATTTCTACTCATTATTGTTATTTACGGTTCTATGGTGTTGAATTTTACATGGCAATCTTCTGTTTATGAATGAAAATTTTGTCTGAAGAAATTTTGAGTTAAAATATCAAGGAAACCCAAATTTTTCGCATTTGGGACATTACAGTGGTATCAAAGCCTTGGTCTTGGCTCAGCTTGCAGGTTTTTCAATTTTCAGTTGCAACTATTATTGTTGAAGAATTTGGCAGAGAAGTTGAAACCCACTTTCCTGCAGTCGAGACCGTAATAAAATTGCATTTGGAAAGTCGAAAGCCAAGTTGTTTTAATTTTTATGAGGGCCTTGAAATAATTTTGAAGAGCGGTCGTATGAAACCCCAAAGCCGCATATGAAATTCGAAGACCGGAGGACCCATCTCACAAGTGAAGGACGAATATAATCATCTGTTGAAGTCACTCTGGTGTTGTGTCAGTGGTTGCATATGGTGCGACTTCTAGCTAAATTTCGTGATCAGGCCAATTCGGCGGCTGTATTATCTTAACGTATAAGCTGCGAGTTGCACAATTGTTGAGTCGAAGGTGAGACGGCCAAATTCTCTAGATGCTAGTGATTGCACATGGATTTGATTGATGGAACTATATGCAGAGAAATTTGTCATGCCATTGACATCGACATGGCGAAGGTTTGAGTCAGGGAGTCTGGGTTGAGATGTCAAGCAATGACTTTAGTACGTGGAGGCCGCGTTGACTGTAGAAGGAAATTATATATCGATCCCAGTGACAGTAGTTGTGGAGCAGCGTGTGCGCCTATATCTAAGTTTGGTGCCAAACAAAGGTTAATAGAGGCGTGGAGTATTATTAGCGTGAGCCATGGCAAACATTTTTGGGCTGAGTCATCGCCTTGAGGCCGACCAAAATTAAATTTTGTGAAGGGGTTGATTCAATATTGGCAAGGTCATCAGTCAATCACTGTTAGCAGGCACGATTTCTATTGGGAGGCCGACATACACTTTCCGCTTGCCGAATCGAAATTCCTCTTGACCGAAATTATTCTAGAAAGTCGCGTTGTCATCCAGGATCGAGTGAAATAATTATTCATTGGGTCGTTCCTTGGACCGATTTCATAAGAAGCCATCCATATTATTATTGAAGGACCAATTACTCCAGGGAGCCGCTGTCTATGAAGGAGATCGAAATTATCAATTGGGGCATCAGTGGGTTAGATCTCACGTGGTCCAGTCGTTCTGAGACGACTTTGCATCTTCTAGAGGTTAAATTTCCTGTTGAAGTCGAGTTTGGGGAAACACACTTCTTACTACAACCAAGGTCGTGGGCTACCATTGCTCGTCGGGAGTGTCTTTGTTTCCACCAAGGGCCGACATTACTTGTTGGTTGCACTGTGTCATAATAGTGAAGCGTGGGCACAGTGGGAGTCTTGTCTCAGTGAAGACAACTCTATTATTTGTTGTAGCTTATTATTGAGCAGGAGACAAGTTCTAGTTACCAGTGACGATCACTTATTTTGCAGAGATTCATCCTTGTTGGGTCGAGTGTGGAGACTGTTGCTGACAAGACTAAACTTTGGACTATATATGGACTGCTGAATGTATTATCTCACTACAAGAGTTGGGGAAAAAAGAAAAATGAGTTGGTTGTGCAGCATATAAAAGGAGTTTTGGTAGCATATATTGGCCATAGCAGCGTGTCAAATTGGAGGGGTCAAAGTCATTCTTCTCTGTTGTTATGCATTCCAAGGTGCGGCCTTGAGTTGAAGCTTCACTACAATTCACATGACCAGGTTTCAATATCTCTGTAACTCACTGTATTCTCCTAAGTTTATGTCACTATATGGCAATCCTTACTCGGAAATTTAAAATTGTACCCATAGTGAGGAATGTTTCCCTAAGTTTTCTTTAAGTTTGTCCAACAACATTGGAATGATCTTCGTATATGCCAATTGAGACAAAATTATAGAATATTCATCTACAACAGTTGTCATTCAATCTATTTGAAGAATTAATCACTACAAAAAACTCAAAAATTTATAAGGTGCAAATCTAATTGTTGGCTTAGTCTGGAGACAGTTTATCATCCAGTTGTTGTAGTATGGTCGTAGAATTTGGTGGCTGTTGCAGGACTCCATAAGTATTGTTGTCCAATTTCAGCTAATGTTGCCATAACAATTGTATGCTAGTAACCCCTATATTGATACCCAAGCCCTGTAAAAGTAAAGACTGAGGTCTGTAAGGATTTGTAGTAGTGCTTGAGAGTTGACAATGATGGTCAGTATGGGTGAGGGTCACTACTACTAGCATTGTTATAGTTGTGTTGGGCAGTGTATTGTTGATGTATGTTGGGATATTGGTTGTGTCTTGTATTGTTGTAGCTTTTTACACATAGTTTTAGCCTTTGCATTATTATGGAATATTTAAAAAGCCTCCTAAACCAACACAACAACACTTTAGTGGGCTGCAATATGGACCCAATGGATCAACGGAAACAAAACAACAAACCCTTCTCAAAGGGAGTTCATGCCATTCTTCAACAAAAGCAACAACCAAGGGATCTGCAAAAAGAGTTGAAGATTGGACACAAAATATTTGCCCTTGGGACAAATTTGAATCACATAAGGGTCACATGGAAAGTTCTCTTCAAACTTGATGAACTAGATGCCCTCCTTTCCAAAGTCAGTCAATTAGAGGGGAAGAAGTTGATGTGGGCTTTGAAACCAGTGATGCTAGCTTTAATACATCCCAAGTTCTTGGAGGGACCTTAAAAATGGATCAAAATTCCAGTTGCATCATGTCTCAGTAACATTATGAGGTTGATTGCACCTATAACTCCTTACAATGATGATGTTATGAGGAGAGTCTTCAAACTAGTAGTAAAAACTTTCCAGGACTTGGACCACGGTGCAGGCTCTACCTTTGGGAAAAAGCTTGAGCTTTTAGAAGTTATGACTATGACTAGGACTTATGAAATCATGTTTGATCTAGAATCTGATGAGTTGATCCTACAGATGTTCCAATGCTTCTTCAGTATTAGGAAACATCATCCTGACGCAGTGATAGCACACATGTAGTCCATATTGTCATCATGTATGAGAGGTCATGATGCCATTTGTCGGGAGTTGCAGTCTCGATTGTTGTTTGTTTGGAGGAGAGAGCAGTTGGTCTCACCTGATGCTTATGAGCTAGCCGAAAGGTTGGTTGAGCAGAACATTGGGTTGTTCAGGAGACAGACGACCAAGGAGGAGCTACTCAGGTTTGGGGGATCATGCAGCAAGAATGAGATGAGGAGGAAGGGACTTTTCTTTGTCTGCAAGGGACCATGGGGCCCTGACCACTCATGCTTCAGTGACGCTGAGGAGATGACAGAGGAAGAGCGGGAGGAGATTCCTTCTGACTTTCAAGTTGAGGATTCTTCTTTGGACGAGTCCATGGGTTCATACGATGATACCTCTAAGGAGCACAAGCAGTCGTGTGGAGGATGATAGTAGCCCAGATATGCATCCATGTGTGGTAGAGGAGTGTGATAAGTAGCCGATTATTCTAATGAGGGAAGGAGATCCAGGGGCAGATGAGCAATTGATGAGTCAACATAGAGAACACATAGAGGAGCATGACACAGATGATACAAATAGTATGCGGGATGGGCCATTTTTGGAGAGCCAGCTAGTGGCTCATGTTGAGCCCATGATGGAGGATGAGCAGACACCATTGGGTTCAGCCATTGATGAGGAGCAGACAGATGTACAGACAGTTGGCAGGGTGACAATATTCGCTAACACTTGTCCTCGGGAGATGTTGGAGTATGACAGGACAGTTTGGCAAGAGATTGGTAGACTGCAGGAGCATGGAGTTTCCTATCAAGCAAGGGAGACGGCAATGCATCCATTTTTGGGTCTACCCATTAATGAGGTGCAAACAGATGTAGTGGCAGCCAGCCGAGCTACAGCATTTCATGCAGCAACCCTCTCCAAGAGTACATAGATGGGGCTTGCAACGTAGTTTGCCATTTGTACCCATTACAGGGATAGAGGAAGGGTTTCCTCGATGGATATTACTGACCAGCCAGGTAGAGCAACATCAGTTGAGCATGGACCAACATTAGCATAGTAAACTTGTTCCTTGCATCGAAGTCCATGTCTTAGATTGGCGACATATCATGAGTTGGTATCCTTTTGATGGAGTCTCAGCCTTAGTTCGGGGCACATTACAACAGGGGCATTTAGATGAGGGGGTTAACATATGTTTCTGTGGGCAGTGGGATGTGGACCGACAATGCATCAATGTTTTAGTAGCACTAGCCCAACATCAGCAGAGTGGGGATGACCTCGACCAATGCCCGAGGCTGGATTGGAGAGAGGTGATGAGTTGGTATTCTCTTGATGGAGCAATAGCTATAGCCAGAGACAAAGCCCAGTCTCAGCCAAGGGACATCGGCGATGATTGACCATGGTGGCATTGGGATCCAGGTGGATCTACTAGTAGCAGGTTGAGTCAGAGATGGGCATGGGATCTAGGTATTGGGGGATTCAGTCAGGTTTGGATTGCTTGGAGGCATGATGTGGACCAGTGGTCCATATGGAATCCTGGTATCAGTTTGCAGATGCCTCTACAGTGGACAGGGGTGAATTACTTGAGGGCAAGCAATCTTGGGGCGGAATTATTTGTAATGTCCCCATTTTTATTTTCCTCCATAGTACAGCCAGGGTGGATTTCCAGGGCAAGGGATGGCCAAGTCAATGGAGCAAGTTTATGTCATCAGGGATTTCGATGGAGTTTTAGGGAGTTTTTATGGGATCTGATGGCATTCGCTTGGTATATTCCATCATCCGCACAGTTTGTCTTTCGTTCCATCGCATTCCAACAACTTTCAAAAATTAACATTATTATGGGACTTAATTAATTATGCTCGAGGTGGCATTCCGAGGAGATTAATTGATGGAACACCTCAGTGTAATAGCTCGTTGGAACCAGAACGAGAAGATCTACAGGATGGGATGCTAAGAAGTGACTTCCAGTGGCCGAAGAGAGTATGGTGGGCGATTTGCTATTTTCCTTGATTAAAAATAACTTTAATTAGTCATTTAATTAATTAATTGGAGGAAATGAGCAAAAAGTGACTTAAGTGAAATAAAATAAAGTTAAAAGGTCACTTAAGATTAAGTCCATGGAGGAGCTTCTAGAATAATAATAAAATAATAAACTAAGATGCTTCTTGAGGCTTGGAGATCTATCCATCGGATATATAAAAGAGGAGGAGGATGTCATTTGGAGACATCTTGGATTTGATATTGTTTCTTGTATGAGAGGTTGAGAACTTGGTTCTCTACTCCATTGGTAGCCCCATGACGGAAACCCTCAGGTGATTCAGTGAGATTGGGCGAGTACCCATCTCCCCTTGGTGAATTCATCCAAAATTCACAGGAGAGCTCAGCAGTACAGTTCAGTTCAGTTTGGAGGGCCAGCATAGCAGTGCAGCAAATTATCTTGGAGGCCAACTTTTCATAAAGTTGAGATTATTTTTGCTCATTATTGTTATTTACAGTTCTATGGTGTTGAATTTTCATGGCAATCTTCTGTTTATGAATTAAAGTTCTATCTAAAGAAATTTTGAGTTAAAATATCGAGAAAACCCAAAATTTTTGCATTTGGGACATTACATAGGGTTTGCTCGGATCATCTTTTTTAAGGTTTTGTAGGGGCTCCAAAAAATTAAACACAACTCTTAAGCCAACACCCCTCTTCCAAGGTCTTCTTGAGTATGCCTAAGGTCTTTTATCCTTCTTCAAACCATTGCCTCCTTTCCTAGTTCTACCTAAGTAAATAAATAAATGAGAAAATGTGAAGACCTCCCTTCCATACAAAGGTTTTTTCTTGTTGTTGCTAAGCCTAATGAATTCAAAGTAGATGTTTCTTCAATTAAACAAGGTCAATTATCATTCATGGGTGAATCAATTGACTCCCTTCTTCAAAGAAAAGGTTTATGAATGTAACCTGCAAAACCACTTCCACTACTGACAATGACAGTTATGACCTTGTATGTTTGAAGAAGGATGAAGCTTAACAAGCTGATAAATCTATATACTAAGCCAAATTTGATTCATCGTACCAAGGACAATAAAGGTGTGAAAAAGATATGGAACACAATCAAGAATTTCTTTGGAAATATGAGTACCACTTAGGGTAATCAATTCGAGACCAAGCATTCAATCTCAAGATGAACAAATTTGACATCGATGATGAATACATTGCAAGGTTTAAGATCCTAAATTCTATCATCATAATAGTTGGAGGAAAGGAAAAATCATATCTGGAATATGTAAGTATTGTTTTGAATAATCTATCTCCAACATTCAAATCTTTTTCTATTATATGTCATAATATCCGGTTATTTGACAATGGTGCTACTTCTATTAAGGAGGTCTTTTCTAATCCTATCCAACATCAAGTTATCTTAAGGAATATCAATGAACTATCCCCTAGAAATCAAACCCATTCAATGGTTATCTCAGTCCCTTTTAAATCTAAGTTTGATCATGGTAAAGGGGAACGCTCAAATCCTCCAAGAAGAAAAGACTCGTATGCAAGTATTGTCATCAAGAAGGGCATCACTTCAAGTCTTGCCCTACCAATATTCAAAAAAGCAAAAGGTCTATAATAGGCATTGAGGAGGCTTTCAAGGTTATCGCGTTTATCATCCCACCACTCATAGAGTGGCTAAATATGGAGATTCTACCTATGATGAAGTTCCTAATCATGGTCCACTAGGATCTCTCCCATTACTCCTTTTAGATGATCTGTCCCATTACTCATTTTAGATGATCTCCCCCATTACTCCTTTCAAATGATTCTCAACATAGTTCCATGTATTACGTGTTGTAGAAAGTAACTAGGTTCGGTCTTCATAATGACATGATCTTTGTCAATGATGTAATAAAGAGAACCAAATTATTTTTGTATGACGATGCATGGTTTATTAGTGGCTCCCATTGAGAGCCTTAGGATTTATTAATAAGTCAAAGAATCAATGTCATGTATGAAGAAGCTCTTCTTGAGCCTATGTGTAATGTATACAAGTCTATAGAAATATCTAACAGCCCTCCAAAGACAAGCACAATCCTCTTGAAGAAGTCGGCCAGCAAAAGGAATTAAATACACTTCATGTCGACTTACGATTAAAAGTCACATCCCTTCGTTGCTTCAAGTCGGCTAAATATGGAGGACAAACTACTATATATACCCAGCTAGGCTTTGCGCAAAACAGAGCTACAGGAACTCAGATTCCACTGTAATTTCGATGGGTACAGTGAGGCTCAAGGATCTCGGATCCTCTGCAATCTTCGAAGGAATACAAGTTCTGAGATCCGCATTACAACAGTATAGATTTCGAATGTCTCTGCAACTAAGATGGGTAATTATAGTGATAAGTATGTTTGTGTCTTGGCCTCCTCATGATCACAGTCTCAGCATACTAAAACGCAGTCATGATCCATACTGAACGCAATCACTATCTCAGTGATCTCTTAGTAATACACTCTCGGCTTAATTAATGATGAAGAGGATCACGATGATCCCACAGTAGCACATACAATCTCGACCTATTTGTTATGATGAGGATAATATACTCTCGGCTTACTCACTGTCACAGTCTTAATATAACTACAATGATGAGGATCTCAGTGCAGGGAGAGATTATACCCTATCACGGCATACTAAACAGTCTCAGCATATCTATGATGACAAAGATCTCAATGCCTGGAGAAAACACAATCATAGACTCGGTATATTTGTGATGAAAAGATCTCACAGTGACACGCCATACTAGATGTAGTCATGATCTCAACACAATTTCAATTATAATCTCAGTATAGATATAATCCTAATGAAGAGATAATTACAAGGTGAAGATCTCAGTGAAGATATGACAATGGTGCAGTAGCAATAATCTCGTTGTTATGAGTATCTCAGTGAAGGTGCAGTAATGATAACCTCGGTGAAGCAGCAGTTATGATGATGATCTCAGCAATAACAAAGAAGAGGATTGGTGTCTTGGTCTTGGAGTGGCATAATAGGTCAAGGGTCATGGTCTTGGTATTTGTCAATTGGAATCTCTATAAGAAGAATTCTATGCAGGTTTTCTTCTCAAAGAGTGAGAGGTTTTGGCCTTGGAAGAAAGCCAACATCGTGTGTTCTTGTCTCTTTTGTTTTTGGTAACTATTTGATGAACTAAGAAGACACACTCTAATAATAAGGAAAGATTGTACTAATAAGAAAAGTTAAAAGAACCTCACAAATAGTTATCATGAGAAGAAGAACCTTATTAACTCTAATTGCCCTAGATTCTTCAACATTACGCCTGCTCACACTCCTCCAATTGATG
The DNA here is from genome assembly GCA_000404065.3 of Pinus taeda. Classification (NCBI taxonomy): domain Eukaryota; kingdom Viridiplantae; phylum Streptophyta; class Pinopsida; order Pinales; family Pinaceae; genus Pinus; species Pinus taeda. Next base: position 117,833 of record APFE031416462.1, on the reverse strand, counting down.
AGTACACAAGATGATATTGAAACACAAACCCCAAATGAGAATGATAAAGATGACTTCATAAGAGGCTCAACTACATCAACTACTATCCTTCTAGGTCAACCAAAGCTTCTACCTAGGCAGGATATCTCCCCCATTGTTGATGCAATTGAGTTTCTTCTTGGTCCTTTTGATGGTTAGTAGGAGCATTTTACACATTCACCTTTGCCCTTACTTTAGAGTTGTTGATTTTCCTGCAAAGTTCCAATACCTTCACCCCAAGTCACTATGGAGCACAAGTTTGTGTTGTTGAGGATACCAACAGATTCTTCAAAGAGTGATATAAAGGGTGATGCTCTTTTCAATGTTAAGGGGAGGACGTAAATCTTGTGATATAATGCTTTTATCTCTGTAGCCCCTATTCAACTTAAGGGGGTTGTTAGAATTATGGGAGTAATCTTCATATGTGGCCTTGACACACTCATATATATCATGGATGTATTTGTAATTATGGTTAAGGCCATCCTTTGATCATTTATTATCATTTATTATATAACTACAAAGTGGTTAAGGTTGACTTAGTCAAACTTGTACATTTTGCAAAGAAAAGCTATTATTCCACAAACCAAAACCAACATTGTGATGACAAATTTGTAGAGGTAGGAAGAAAGATACATGCTTGTAGATGAGCATAGAGGTTAGGTGAATTAGGAAACCTTTACCCTACCTTGATATTGTTGTTCATTGACTACCTTGGAGCCATGGTATTACCATATTAAGTTATTCCCTTGAAGTAATTGATAATTTGGATTCACTCTACTTGCATTAAAGATAATTGGAGTGAAAGGAAATTCTTAAGGTAACATTGGGTAGAGAAAGGAAATACCTTTGCACGTGCCCCTTAATTATATGTGGCAGAAATCTACCACGTGTAGGCGCATGGGCAAGGTACAATCAATTTTGGAACGTATGAGAGCCATTCATTACATTCCCCTACCTCATGGAAATTCTCTCAACCTCTCATGGGAATTCACCACTTTTATGTTCTCCAACACCAAAGTACAATGTCCAAAGAAAAGTTAATATTTCACATGTGAAAAGGCCAAAACCAACACTACGATGAGTGATTTGCAAAGGTAGGAAGAAAGATACATGGTTCTAGACGACCATAAAGCCTAGGGAGATTAGGAAATCTTTACCTGTTGAAAAGTGTAATTAGATTTGGTCTTCATAATATCTAATGTAATCATGATTTTATGTACTTGATGAAAAGAGAAAAAGAAAATTTATTATTATTATTTTGTAGCATGGGTTTCATGCTCAAGATTATTTTATTTGTAGGTCAAGCACCCATTGAGTGCTTCTAGGGCTTTGTCATAAAGTCTAGGAGTCAATTGAGTCATTGTAATATGTAGGACCCTTTTGGGCATCTTTTATTATGTAAAAGAAATTTATTTGAGTCATAAAAGACCCTCCAAGACAAGTCAACCTAGCTGCAACAAGTCGGCCTACATGAAAGACCAAGTTGGCCTCATGGAGGCAATTCGTACCCCTGAAAGCCTATATATACGAGGCACTCAACCTTATTTGAAGGACACACACAAGACATACGACGAAGCAAAAGAAGAAGTTCGATCTTAAAAAGAAGTCCTAAGGCAAGCGAAGCTAGAAGTCAAAGTTTTGGGTCTCTCTCTCTCTCTTATGTTCAACAAAATTCTGAAGTTGTTGGGGTCGAAGTTGGCTATAGAAGTTGTTGGGGTCAAAGTTGTTGGGGTCGAAGTTGCTAGAGAAGTTGTTGGGTTTGAAGTTGCTAGAGAAGTTGTTGAGGTCGAAGTTGCTATAGAAGTTGTTCGAAGGTCGAAGTTTGTAGCGGTAAGTTGTGTAAGGGAAGCTCATCAAGAAAGAAGGTTGAATTGGTTTTGGAAAGGTCTTTTTCAAGGGTCATAAGTCTTGGAATTCGCCATCTGAACATTCTATAAGAAAAGAAGAATTCTTGTGGGTTTTCCTCTCAAGAGGAGAGGTTTTGACCCTAGCTAGCAGCCTACATTTTGTGTCCTCTTGTCTCATTGTTCTTCATTGTTTAGTAATTGTTTGATGATTAAAGAACACTATAATAATCAAGTAAAGAAGGGCTAACTACAAGTACATCAAATTAAGAAAAAGAACATCACAAGCAGTTCCCAAAGTAAGAGAAATCACCTAATTAAGTTGCCCCTTGATTTCTCAACATGGTATTAGAGCTAAGGTGACTACAACAAGAAGGAAAAGGCAGCTTGAAGAAGGATATATGAGGACCGAGCTCAAGGACTATCATCAAAAGGAACACATTAAGAAGCATCAAGAGAATCAAGCATCAAGGAGGACCATCCATCACATCTTAAGGATCACATCATCACAAGAAGAAGAAGACCTCAAAGACCTACCTCCATTCAAAGAAGGACTTTACATTTAAAGCATCTTGGGAAGCCTTTACATTCTACATTATACATCTAAAGGAAGCAAGAAGAAGCATTGCCATCATCTTCAAAGAAATCAATGTTATCTCCCATCCATTGAAGAAAGGATCACATTTCAAGCATACCTGAAGGAAGACATCTTCATCAAGAAGGCATCTTCTATTGTCAACATCATCAAGAAGGCATCAAGATGAAGACAACATCAAGGAGCATCTTTACTTGACAAGTATTTTATATTTCTATGTCTCAATCTAGGGCAAGAAACGATCCTTGAGATAGGGCTTGCTTTATCTCAAGATCCCACTGTCAGAATTTCTTGAAATTTGGAGGGCCTCTAGAGGAAACCCTAGCGCAGTAATGGACAAGAGATCGAAGTCTTTTGATGGCAAGAACGTGAGATAAGTGATGCCCTAGACCTATGGAGGCTAGGCCTAAAAAGAGGAGAGGTGAGAGAAATATGCATTAAAAGTGACCACCTATGGAAGGACTAGTTCCTTGTTCCATCGGAGAGATGGAGTCAAGGAGAATTTATAGTTTGAAAGAGGTTTACCCAATCAAGGAGGTCTTCAAGCAACTTCGCATGGCATTAGGGCATGAGAGCAACTAGTTGAGACCTTTATACTTCAATATCCAATAATTGATGACTTATCAAGATGTATTTTGACAAAATAATCTCTAGGAACATTCACCCATTCATACATGGCCCATGCAATGATGCAACGCTACAAAGGATCAAAAATTCCACATTTTTGCATAGGAAAACAGTGAATTTCAGACTTGTATAGCGAAAATCCCAGCAACATTCATGTGACAAAAGTAAATAAGAAGAATAAGCATGAAAAAGATTACTTACATGTACAAATGAGTATATCCTATCATCCAATTATGCCAATAATGAAGCTCCAAGACGAGAAATAGATCCGAACATCAAAATTTATTCATAAAATCCAAACTTGTCCTCCAAAAAGGAATGTGAAATTCTTCAAAGAGCTACTAATCCCAAATCCAAGTGATGACGAGAGGATAGAATGAGCCTTTCTCATATTTATACAACTCTAAAGGGGATTTGATTTGCCTAATTGACCCAATTTAACCCCAAAAATAAAATAATACATAATAATGAAATGACTTGGTGACAAGCCCACCAAGATAGCTCAATAATATAAAGAATAGCCTCTCAAGAGAGAAAAATAATGAATATGATGAGTCGTTGGGCCATTGAGGAGGCATGATGGAGTCCAAATGTACCAAGTTGATTGAAAAGGCTCCAAAGATAGTGGACAAGGGGTTGGCCCCTTGTTTTCCAAGCAAGTCGCATGTGGTGCTCCCAAGTGGGTGTGGGGGCACAATGACATCCTCATGGGTCTCCAAGTGGATCAATAATGCTTGTAAACCATTTGTAAGGGATAGGATGATCACATAAGCCCTCCCTTTGTCTCCTACAATGAGACACATCCTCCTTTGGACCCTGGAACATCTGCCAAGTGTATGGTGCAAGTGTGGATTTGGTAGGGCATGGTGAACCAGGTGCATCATCCTCATCCAAAAGGTGGAACATGAGCAAACACTGAATGGTGTTGGGGATCCATGAAGCGTTGTCTGCTATGGTGGAGGCCCATGGCTCTCTACGCTCACCCTACAAGTGCGAATATGACCCTCTAGAGGGCTTAGACCCCGTATAGGGAGACCAAACCCCAAATGGAGACCCTATTAGGTGGGTTCAACCTTGGGGGTGACATGTCCATGGTACATCCATCAATGGGTAGGTGGCATGTGATATAGTGATGAAATGGAGTGGGGATCAGGGGAAGGCTACAGGCCACATGTCATGGTACAAGGGTAGTTATGATGCAGGAAGCCCACACTTGGGTATATGAGTGTAGGAGGGAACAAATTGTGGTACATGAGTTACCCCGGCCTTTGTTTTTCCACCCTTCTTCATGTGCCTTTTGCCTTTGATTGATTTTTCTTTATAACTACTTGGGGCTCCAAGGGATGAGAGCATGAAGTGTAGGATATAGCAATAGATACCCCCTTTTAAAGTGGGGCCCTCATTGCCCACCAAGGTTGCTACAATCATAGGTTCCTTAATATGGAGGGGGCTCATTTAAGTCCCATAGGAACCAAGGTGATGGCCATGAATGAGGGGTAGGGCTCACATTTAGCTTTTTCCCACGTACAAAATTTGTATGTCTTAGCCATCTTTTACATTTTGTGGTACATTTCTTGTTGTAAGTAGCAAAATTATGCTTTTTCCTTTCTTTTTAGTTGCATCGTTCCAGGCCCGACCCAAAGTGTGGACAAGGGGAGCGGGAGGCTAACCCTATGTGGACCCAGTGGCAACATGTGGACCTGGAGGGGAAAAGCGATGAATGGGGTCAAAATGAGCAGAAGGGGAGTAATGTATATGGTGTCCAAAAGCGAGACACGAAACCCAAATCGGGATTTCCCATGTAGTGCCATCCCTAAAGCTAATGGCCAGTAAAGGAGATCCCAGGGGACTAGGATACAAGGCTAATTACCAAATCGGGCATAGGGGACAAGAGTACAAACCTAGCCCACTCTTTCTGCTGAATCCCCCCACCAATCCATGCCCAAAAGTGTCCATGATAAGTAAACAAAATTACTCAACTAAACCAATAAAAATCCATACCTTTGGGGTCGGGAGGCCCACCTTCAAACATACGATCATAACAGATGGGCGAGGGATCACATGGTTAGCTCAGGTGGCAGAGATAGTGGCACATCGAGCTATCTGTTAGTTTTTGGTAGCATCAGAAGTGCTCTAGCCTTGAAAATTGGTGGAGAGGCTAAGGCACATGAGTTCTAAAGAACCCAGAAACCGTTTGGTGAAATTCCACCTAGATTGTATTTTATTAAAATAATTAATATTTTTAATGGGGTTCCTAAGTCTAAACTTAGGAAAATTAAAATATTAATTGGTATTAATCAAAATATGGGTGAGAATGATCTAGAAGGCAGATCATGTCAAGTTTTAATCTTAGTCGTTGATTAGAGACTTAATCTTGGTCGTTGAAGTCTCAACAAGAAAAGTATATGAAAGAGGCTTGGGGTTCATTTAGAAACACACGGAGAGTTGATCAGTCAGTTCGATTTTCCTAGGGTATGGTTTGCTAAGGAATTCAAACCAGTGATCAAGCAGTGAGGATCAGAGGTAGTACTGGAAGGAAGTGATTTCCAGTTCCAGGGAATATACGTCAGAGAAGACAGGGAAGGATAATAAAGTCAGCGTTGGGCCAAGGAGGGACAACGCAGCAGTTGGAGGAGATTGACGTAGAGGGACAGCGCGGAAACTGGAGGAGGTTGACGCAGAAGTGTTGGGGGACAAGCAGAGATCATTGCCAAGAATCACTATGGATGATGTCTGGCCACTGTGACTGCCTGCCACTGCCCACCATCCACTGCACAAATCTAGCGTTGCATCTGTGTTTTTGCTGACAAAGCTACCAACTCTACATCTGCACTACAACTCCCTCTCATCTGTTGCTGTTACAACTGAGAAGCATCCGAAATACTGAATTAACTGTGTTCAGTAATACATCTGTCACCCAAGTCCTAACTGCTACTAGCCTCTACATTGTCTATTGAAGAATTTGCTTTGCTGCCAACTCTTCACTGAGCCACATGCTCCGCTATCAACACTGCACTACACTCCTCAGAATCTGACTGCCACTACTCTACAATTGTCACTAGGAATATGACTGCATCACTGACAGTAATCCATCCTGCTATTGAATACTATGGGCCCCCATAGCAAGGTGATGATCCATGAGGAGGACACCTTAATGGACCCTACCCATGTCTCTGCAATCTCTAGGACTACAACTCCAAGTCGCCCCACCTTACTGCTGGAAATTCTAAAAAGGGGGCTGAATCAGTGTTTCTTTTACAATTGTTACTTTATCACTTTAGATCACTTATAAACAGAACACAAAATGGACAATATAGAATAAATAATTTTATTAATCAGAAATAACGAGGACTTCAATCCTCTTCTTTACAATAAATCAAGTACAATAATGTTTAGGGCTCCAACCCTAGATGAAGACACCAATCTTCAATCAACCAGCCTCTGACCTGTATGGTACCAAGCTCCAACTTGGTCTTTATGAGGCTCCAACCCTCTCCACTGGCACAGGCTCCAACCTGATCTTCTTGAGGACACATATCCTCTAGGGCACCAACCCTATCAATCTGCTTCAGCTCTTCAATGTAGGTTGATCAAGGCCTCTCAAAAGATTTTGAAACAAGCCTTGATAATATCTTCAAATTAACCTTCAACTAATGCCCTTGCTTAGCACATCAATGACAACTTTATGATTCTTCGAAGGTGTCTCTACAGCTCTTCATGATACCATGATACCCAAAATAAGTTTCTTCAATGTCACTCCATGAGGACCTTCAACAATGCATCATGTCTTCAATAAACTACTCTCAAAACTGATTTGCAAAATGGTCTCCACAAGGTCTTCAAGGGCTTCAAGATTACAAACAAAGTTCTTCAAACTATGCTTCCAAAGTGATACTTTCAGATATTCTAGGGTTTTCTCCAAGATTGCTCTTCCAAACTTCTCTTAGTACAAGTCTGAGCTAGTCTTCAAATAAGCCTGGAGATAGGTCTTCAACATATTACAAGTCCACAACTAAGTCAAAGCACAGGTCTAAACAAATATAACCACAGGTTTCAACTTGTTTTTATCCACAGGTCCAAGGTCACATTTCACATTCTTTGTTTACCAATCAAGTTACAAAGCTACAAGTTGAAGGCTCCTTAGGTTAGTGCTTATATACTATAATTCACATATCTGAATTACAGTTCACAGGTCCAAAATATAGGCCTGAGCTATACTGTCCAAATATCCGTGGTTACCACATGGTCGGATTACACTAAAAAAACTGATTTGCAAAATGGTCTCCACAAGGTCTTCAAGGGCTTCAAGATTTCAAACAAAGTTCTTCAAACTATGCTTCCAAAGTGATACTTTCAGCTATTCTAGAGTTTTCTCCAAGATTGCTCTTCCAAACTTCTCTTAGTACAAGTCTGAGCTAGTCTTCAAATAAGCCTGGAGCTAGGTCTTCAACATATCACAAGTCCACAACTAAGTCAAAGCACAGGTCTAAACAAATATAACCACAGGTTTCAACTTGTTTTTATCCACAGGTCCAAGGTCACATTTCACAATTCTTTGTTCACCAATCAAGTTACAAAGCTACAAGTTGAAGGCTCCTTAGGTTGGTGGTTATATACTATAATTCACATATCTGAATTACCGTTCACAGGTCCGAAATATAGTTATAGGTCTGAGCTATACTGTCTAAATATCCGTGGTTACCAAAGGGTCGGACTACACTAAAATCCTGAAATATTTCTTCACAAATATTCTACAGATCAGAGGTATCAATCTTCCACAGGTCTGAAAGTAGTTTTCTGTCCACAGGTCCAGAAATAGGTTGATCATAGGTCTGCAATTTTGGTGTATACGCCTCACAGTCAACAGACTTCAACGATAGCCACTGAATTCGTTATATCTATTAAGCCACACTAAAACTTAGGCGTTGTCTTGACCCTCCTTTTTTTCACCTAAGATCCCTTCGCAACTACTTCAGAAAACTTGGTTCAAATACTGAGAATTTCTATTTGACTTTGTTCCTAGATGAATTGCTCCTCAAACAGCTTGAATGTCTTTATTTTGATTTTCAAACTTCGTTCTTCTTTTTATTTCATTCAGATTCGAATCGAATCCTTTAGTTATGTCTTCCCTTCATCGAGTTGATCTAAGCTTCCCTTCACCGAGTTGATCTGAGCTTCGATGGATGCCCTAACCGAGCTACATGTTATTGTATATAGTCATGTCAATATGGTGAAGGGACGTGACGTTTAGAAAAGAGTCGACTTGAATTTGATGGAAGTCGACTTACAAACTGGTGGAGCCGACATCTTCACATCTAGCGTGGAGCTGTTATATATGCCTTCCTTTATCATGAGTCTAATTGTGACATATCAACTTTGGTGGAGATGAACATAAATTAAATTATTTTATTATAACATAAAGTTAAAAATTTAACTTTATATTAAAAATAAAGTTCTATTAAATTGAAAATTTTGTTATAATGTAAATTTTAATTTTATTATTTTAAGACTTTATATTGATAAATTTGTTATAGGATTTAGGGTTAGGGTTTTAGGGTTAGGGTTTAGCTCTTTAAATTGTTAGGATTAGGGTATTATTAGGAGCAAGATTTTAGGGTTAGGGTTTCATAGTCTAGGGTTAGGGTTTCATCAAAAGATTAGGGCAAATGGTTTCTTAGGATTAGAGTTTAGGGTTTCATCAAAAAATTAGGGCAAAGGGTTTGCTTTTAGGATCTAGGGTTTGCACAACATCTAGGGTTAAGGTTTGCTTCTAGGGTAGGTTTCATCAACAACCAATGCCAAATTGGGCTACGGCTTCCAAGGTTTAGCCATCTTCAACAATGCCATATTGACATCAATGACAACATTAACTAACAATCTACTCATTTGTCATTGATGGAAATATTCTTGCCCTTTCAACATTCTCTCCCCCTTTGACATCAATGGCAAATGGGCTATCCCAAAATGCCTTTTTCCATCAAGTGCTTCCCTTATCATGCTTCTTCTTGTTATGTTGCTCCCCTGTCATCTTGCTTTCCTATTTTTCTTTTGGCAATATGGTACAAGAGATATCTTTGCGTTTCTTTATGATAAACCAACTCCCCCTACTTGCATTAAACTCTTGTTCTTCCACGACAAGAAGCATGAAGAGATGATCCATCAAGAAATATATCTATGTGTCTCATAGCATGATTGTCCATGTCAAGGGTTTCCCAAGGCTTATCAAGGAAGCATCTTGTAAGAATAGTCATATTGTCAGAAGCTCCCCCTAAAAATATGCAAGGTTTTGCCAAAGTCTCATCATCAAAACTTGAAATATCATATCTGCCAAAGATGTGCTCATCGGATCAACAACATGAATTGATGCTTTGAGTATTCAAGACACATTCCACGTGATCTCCTTGTGGTTCAACTCACTTCCTTCTCCAAACTTGTTTAACCTTCTTTACATGCTTGGTTGTCATCTTTTTAGATTGTTTAGGAGCCCAATTCAAGTTACAATCACAAGCCATATGACCAATATTATGACATTTGTAGCATTCAATTTTGTACATAAATGAGGAGGCATAATTTCTTCCTGCAAAGTTGCTTCTGGGAGGCTAATGAGGACGACTATATTTTTCCTTGTTGTATGCCCTACAATCTTTTGCCATGTGCCCAAAATTTATACAAGAGTAGCAATAACCAAAAAATATACTTTGATACCAGGAGGATGGAGCTTGCCTTGATGAACTTCTAAAGTCTTTATGCCTTGAGATCCTTTGATGATATCCTTTGCTTCTTGCATCCTTGACACCTTATACATACCTTCTTGAAGTAAGGTTTCCATTAAGGTTATCTTGATTAATCTTCTTGCTTTTGCTGGAACTGGGTGCATCGACATTTCTATCAAGCTTCTTCACTTCTTAGTTGCTTGATGCATTAGAGTTTGCATCATTTTTGCTTGAGGGTTCACGTGCATAACCAAGACCTGATTTATCAAGGGGGGATCATTGATGATTTAGGATGTCATCTAGGGTTTGAGAGCTCTTTAGACTCTTGTTCAATTGATCAACTTCTTTCCTTAGGAGATCAATTTCTTCTTTCATCATTTTGCATTCTTCATCTTTCTTTGCTAGATGGTTCTCCATTTCTTCCTTCTTCCTTGTTGCTTCACATGTTTGGGCCTTGAGAGAGGAGACATCTGATTTCAATCTTAAGATTTCTTCATCTTTTTCTTCTAGTTGGTATGCCATGACATTTCTTTCCTTTTCTGCTTCACCTACTTGTCCTTCAAAGAGGGCCAAAATCCATCACTTTTTCAGCTCCTTGTGCTTGTTTCTTTGCTTCTTCTATCTGAGATTTAAGGGAGGAGACCTCTTCCTTGTATTGACCAATTTTTGCTTCAAGTTTGTTCAAGTCCTCATGTCTTTGTTCAAGATGGCTTGACAAAAGGTCTTCCATTTTCTTTTCTTTATCTAATTGACTTGTTATGGATATGACTTCTTCATGACGCCTTTTCTTGTTTTGATGTAATTCCTCCTTTAGCTTGGTGAGCTCCTCATCTCTTTCTTGTACTTGAAACTTGAAAATGTCAACTTCCTTCCTTGTCTTGTCAAGGTCATGGTTACCATCTTGCGCTTGCTTCTTGAGCTCCTTATTTTCCTTTTTCAAATGGCTTCTCTCTTCTAGGGCAGCGACAAGTTTTGCCTTAAAATCTATTTCCACCTCTACTTCAAGAATTTCTTCATCATCATCTTCCTTTATACAACTGGTCCCTTCATTTTTGCTTTCATTTGTCTTCTTTGGTTCATCTTGATGCTCTTTGTCATCATCTTTTGGATCAAAGGTTATGACTAATAATCCTTTAAAGTGAAGATCTTGAAGCTTTTCCCAAAGCTCTTTTGCTGATGAACATTTCTCCACTTTGACCTTTATAGGATTTGGTAGCCCACTCAAGATTGCTTTCATTGATATTCCATTATGTTTCTTGGACTCTTCTTCTTTCATTGTGCTTACAATAACCACTGATTATCATTAGAACAAAACCCGTAAGTGTTAGTCTATGATCGCATCACCAGAGATAAGGATCCACAAGAGGTGGTTAGTCCATGTCACAAAACACTTGGGGAGCGTTGGTTTATCCAATATCTAACACTCACTCCTGGAGGTATGGCTGCCATCGTAGCAAAGTCCTCCTCCAACTTGGAGGATAACTTGCCTATCTCGGCTAACGTTGTCGCCTAGTCCTGCTTCTCTTGCTTGTCCTTCTGCCTAAGAGGACACTGCATATTGTACTGACCGAACTCACCACATCTGAAGCACTTGACCTTTGACAGATCCTCCTTTTTCTTGTCCCCCTGCTCCTGACTAGGACCCTTGGATGCTAGGGCCACATTTTCTTCTTCCTTCTCACTCTTCACGCCTTGTTGCTGCTTCCGCTAATGGCACTCTTCAACAAAGCACGTCTCAACTACTCCTGTTGTAGATCGGCCCACATCCTGTCCCATCTTGGCAATGTCTCTCTGCCCAAGATACTTTAGACAAACACTTGCCAATCCTCCGAGACATTGTTTAGTGCCAGTCGTACAAGCTCTGTGGGTTGGGGCGCCTCCCCAACGGCTGCAAGCTGATCACGGACCTCTTGAATCCTAGCAAGGAAGTCATCTATGCTCTCACCCTTCTGTGTCCTTATGCTTCTTAGCTTCTCCAAGAGAAACATCTTCCGTTACTTGGAAGAAATTTGATATAGCATGGAGTAAGCATCCCACATTTCCTTGGCAGTCCCTTTGCCAGCTACATGTGAGACAATATGATCTCAAATTTCATCCAAGATCATCCACTTCGCCTTCGCCATTTCTCTTTTGTACTCCTTAGTTGATATGCATCCTAGGGTACTGCTACAATATGGTCCGCATAGACTTTTAGGCCATATTCATCTAGAAGGAAGGACATCCTAGCCTTCCAGATGACATAGTTGGAGGCTCCCTCCAACCTATCCTGATCTCTAAGCCGAGTTGTGGCCATCTATGCAGCTGTCGAAAACTCCCTCTTTCCCTTTGCTTGGTTGTTGGATCTATTACTCACACTCCCTTCTAGACTGAGAAGATCTACTCATGGCTACTATCAATCTGCAACTGGGAAAATCGAACCTCTAAGACTCGAGATCCCCTGAGAGAAATTTCCCCTTTATGTGTGTTATTTCCCTTCCACCCGACGTTGACGTTGATTCTGCTATTGCAAACTGCTGCAAAACCCTTCTACACCTAGGAATCTGCTCAGCGAAAATTTGAGTTGTTGTTGCTCCCTCTGCCTGCACTATGTCCCCTCTAAACTTAAAAGTAATACTAGGGTATCATCATACTATGCCCAAAAATCAGAAGTGCTTACCATTATTTCATGGGAATGCCTTTAATGATCCAAAAAAAATATAAGAGAGACTTTGGAATTGCTTGTTCCTCTCACCTAAATAAGTAGGTTGAAGATGACATGATAATGAAACTTTTTGCTCTATCCTTAGAAGGGCATGCAAAGGAATGGTTCTAAACCCTCCTTGACAAATGTATACATTAATGGACTGACCTTATGAATGTCTTGACATTTAGATGGATTGAGGAAAGAGGCATTGTGGATTTGTACAAAAATTTCCTCCTAGTTAAGAAAGGCATCTAATACTATTAAGGAATTCAACCAAAGATTTAACCACTTAATAGCCATAATCCCTGAAAAATTGAAACCTCCTGATGAATTGGTCGTCTCTTCAAACCTTCAAGCATTTGAGAGGGAAGTACCATACTGCCTTATAAATAAATATTCTACAACAACCACACAAGTCCAGGACAATGCTATCAAGATATATGATCTCATGAAACACAAACATCGTGAAATTGAAATGGTTTGTGTTTCCTCAAACGATTTCACCAAAAATGCTAAGGGCATATTTAGAGAATGGATGCCCATTGTCATGAAGAAATTACAAATACATTGCTGCTCAAATTAACAAAATTGAAGGAGATCAAAGCAAGGAGCAGTAATTGCCACATGAAAATCTTGAAAAAAATCACACAAATGCAGATAATGAAACTGATTCTCCTAGTGTTGTATACCCGAAAATTGGATGAAGGACATCCCCCATTCTTCATAACTCTCAAGATCAATGGCTTCTTGCTACATAATTGCATGCTTGATTCAGGGGCATCAACTAACATAATGCCTTTGAAAATCATGAAGCAATTAACACTGCAAGTTACAAGACCATATAGAAATGTATGTGGAATTGACTCTAAGGCTATTGAAGTATGTGGAATAATCGAAACTATGTCTACATCTCTGCATGGGCATCCTAAGAAGAAGATATCTATGAATGTTATTATAATTGATGTTCCTGTTGCCTGGGGAATGTTGTTCTCAAGGGATTGGGCTGCCAAGCTAGGAGGTACCATCCAAATGGACATGTCCTACATGAGGATTCCCATGCGAGACCAATCTACGCCGTAGTCGATAAGCAACCCTCAATTGAATCTTAGTTGAACAACAATGCACTATCCTTGAGAGAGACCAAGAAGAGGATTGTGGATGTGGTGACTAGAAGATATCACAAAGGGTAGAATCACCTAAGCAGGAAGTGGATAAATTTTGGACCATGTAAATTGATGGAGTTTGCTCCAAGTCTAGCTCAGGAGTAGGGATTGTCTTGATATCATCTTCTAGTAGGCATATTACATTTTCATACAGCCTTACCTTCCATTGCACCAATAACATAGTTGAGTATGAGGCCCTTACTTTGGGATTAGATTTGACTCTTAGCAAAGAGATAAAATATTTAAAGGTAATAAGAGATTCAAACCTAATTGTGTCCCAAATTAAGGGAACCTTTAGTGCCCAAAATGAGAAGCTCAGGAAATACGAGTTAGTGTGTCATACAATAGAATGTTTTGAAACCTCCAGCATTGATGTGGTTCCCAGGGAAAAGAATGTTATAACTGACTCCTTCGTTGTATTGGCCACCACTGTGCAAACACCCGACAAGACCACCACCTCATTCTAGAAAAATAACTTGTAAAATGTCCTTTCCACTATTATGTGGAATTATAAGAATTCATGTATTCACAATGGAGCAAATCTACTGCAGGAGATTATTTATGATTTAATGATATATGATTTAGCATCTTTGACCATCAAAATTTCCCTAAGAGGATCCAATTGATTTGTACATGCTGCAACTCACTCAAAGGTTCTTGAAAGCCATTTTGCACATCCAATGTTAGATGCAGGGGGCTCTGCCTGCTCAACATTCTCCAGGTCTAATTTCAAGCCTTGTTGGGTTTAGAACATGCTAAAATTATGAGTTTTTTAAATACAAAACACTGGTAAAGGAGTCTTCAGTTGTAGATTTTAATGATGGACAACTTGACAAATGTAAATCAAGTCTAGGTCAATTAAGATAGATAAATCAAAATAAGACACAATCCCAAGATATAAATGACTATAGACCAGTGACTTTAATATTTCAATTAGCAATAGACTAATAAAACAAGTTATCTAGAACAATTTTCCAATATGTGACGAATGGTGACAATCATGTATGATCAATATGAACACCCAGAACGGTATCATGCAAGAGATTCCAGAAAAATGATTTTCGTTAGGAATTCAGATCTAAAACAATTAATTAACTCTCCTATTGCCAATATAAATTTTGAAACATTAATGGCACTTGACAATAGAGAAATATCAAAAATGCATTTAATCACCAAATAACACTAAGGAACTTCAGATAAACAATTAATTATTCCTTAGGAACTTAATTTAATGTGAAAAATAAAGAAGTAAAACAAATCAACAGGTTAATAAATCAAATTTTTAATGGGCCAAAGGCCACATTAAAAATTTTGATGTTTAAGCCCAAATCCCTTAATTTATTTCATTCTGAATTCTCACATCACCCAAGAATTCAAAATTTTTAGATTTTTTAAATGTTTTTCAAATCTTTTAGATTTTTTATGATTTTTAGAAAAAAATTATAATGTTTTTTAGATTTTAGAAATTTTTAATGTTTCTTAACAAAAATCATAAAAAATGAAAAATGATTAACTAAATAGAATAAAATCAAATATAAATCTAGACTAAATCATAACAATGAAAATAATAAAAAAATTGAATGGCCGCTAACCCTAACAATATACTATGCAATAAAAATAAAACAGAAAGTCGAAAAGGAGTGTTTGTTGTTTGTGCAGGTTAGACGGAAAGAGCTGGACGGCGGCAGAAAGGGTTCGAGCTACAACGATGAGGGACAGAAGGAGAGCTTGAGAGGATTGATGACAACGAATGCAAAGATAGGGCTACGGGATGAAGGAAGAAGCTACGAAGATGAAGGTTGAGGGAGCAATGTACGCAGGAGGAAGGGTTGAGAAGCGGCGTGGGGAGGAGACTACGGGCTTCTTTTCTCTTGCAGGGTGCTAGAGTAGCAATGAAGAACGCGGAGGGACTTGGAGAGCGGAAAGAGGGTTTGCAGGTGAATACGCAAAGGCAACTACGTAGGAGGGAAAATGGAGATTGGAGCTGCAGCGAGCAGACGGATCCGAAGGTCAAGGAACGCTTGGACGAAATGGCAGCGATGGCAGCGAGGTTTTGGTGAGGAAAACACAAAGAGAGATAGCAGCAAAGTTGGGGTTTGCAGATTTGAAAAACGCAAGCAATAGAGTGAAGAAGAGAGAGAGTTTCTTCCAACAACAAAAAAATCGAAGTTTTGCAACGAAACGAAGGCCCAACCAGCAAATTGAAAAATTCGGACAAATAGTAGCCAAAAAACCCCAGAAATTCTGATTAAAATGTTAAAATCTCTTGATTCAGATTTATTAATGAAACCCTTAAAAAGTTTCCAGATTAAACATAAGAAATTTAAATTTAAATCCTTTTGGACTAGAAAAATCTGGATATAATCCCTGCAAAAATGATGTTGATGAATCCCAGAGATCCATATCTTACCCTCCAAGGCCTAGATCTGGACTTTACGCAGCGTTCTTTTTCAGATTTGTAGCTGCACGACAACAGTAAAACACCCAAACGATATATACAATGACAAAAAGTAAAACCTAGAAAAACCCAAGTCAGAAAACCGAAAATAATTATAGATCTATGCACGGGAATGGCAAATCTATCAAATCTGGAGAGTGTGAGTCCAACACCGCTCCCAAATCTGATAATTTAAGGCTCTCAATGGCCAAATTTATCAATTTCGCATGTAAAAAATTTAAATTTTTAAAATTTAAAGGAGGTACTGAGCTCAAAACCCTTCATGCATCACCAGTAAAAAAATAGTCTATGATAAGCCCGGGATCAAATTAAGCTGGGCTCTTCAGAAAACACGAATCGGGAATTGGTTGGTCCCACTGAAAACTTCCTCGAACGCCTGATGATCTAAAAATCAAAACTTCCCTGCAAAACTCAATTCATCCATCAAAATAGAGCGAGAAAATGTAATAAAATTCAGATAAATAGAGATACCTGCTATTACATTCAAATTTAAATTATCACTTAAACCCCAACAGCTGAGCAAGATACCTATATTCAAATCACTCTTCAGAAGCTATTATTAATGGCTAAAAAAAATTTACACATGAAAAACGACACATCTTACAGTACTTTCATGAAGACTAACACTAGCGAAAATTAACCCCAAAGTCTTTCTTTATTATCCGAATAAAAATTACACAAGAGGTTTTCGCTTAGCACACGACTCAGGTCGGATCATTCGACTGACAAATGACTTCCTATTTAAAGATAAATCCTCCAACAACTAGTTCGAATGATCCTCGTCAAAGCAATCTCGACCGTTGATGAGAATCAAAATTTCTTTTAATCTCATCCGTTGAAATTTTAAATTCTTAAGGAAATTCGAATTTTTCTATTAAATGCATTTTAATTAATTCAAAAATTAAATTTTTGAATTAATTTCCTCAAAATTTTGACTTTGACTTAACCCGGGGATCAAAAGCTTAAAATTTATCAAAATAATTAATTTACCTTAGTCCTTGGACTTCTTAAAATTTAATTTTTAAGGAGCAACAAATTTTGCCTTTGGAGAATTTAAATTTACCTAGGACCTAGAAATAATTAAATTTCTGGCTTAGGATTTTAATTAATTTTTGGCCAGAAAAATTAATTAATTAACCTATGAGGGGATAGATTATTTTTCCAACCCTCAAGACACTTTACATCATGATTTTCATGTTTTTTACATCTCAAGGGGGAAAACCCCTCTGTAATAGACCCTCACAAACTACCCATTTCTACAACACAAATATAATCCAACAGACCAAGCAATTTGTAATAAAATAACCTAACCAAATAGTTAGGATTATTCCCAAATCACTTTTACATAGACGCGATCTATAACACTAGAACTCGCCTAAAATCCCAGTGACAAAAGATATTCCGACTTTAGGGTAAGACTGAAGGAAAACTCTGCCAACCATCTGAGAATGGATCGATGAGACAAAAAACCTCCCGAAATGTAGATCATCACCAGAAAAGTAGATTTACCTAGGCAATTACATACATGACACGGATCTGCTAGGATTATTTACATTATACACATGTAGAAAGGGTTTACATATCATCTTGGAAGTGAAAATGATGATGATAGTTGTACGGCGCGAACACATCGATCAGGCGCGATCCCTTTTGCAAAAAATGGGGTGTACTGCCATGGGTCGTTTACACGTAGTGGTCAACATCTAGCTCTACTTGGGGACATGTTGCTACACCGAAGGAATGTAAGAATCCATAATCTGCATCCACGCAACCCACAACATAACATAAGTAGCGTCCATCCAAAAATCATCATATAACGTTAAGCACAGGAAAGATATAAGCTCTTCATTTATTAACTATCCTAATAACAAGAAAACACAAATCTAACTACAAAATGAAACACTGAAATAACAGGGTATAAGGTTAGAAATACAATACAAAGGTGCCCCATGGCATTAGATGTGTTCAATATAGTTCATACTAAGAATTTGCCTGCTTCCAAGCAAATCTGTTGGTTGTTTCTCAGATGTGCCATGTCCAATCCTGCATATGGTAGGACTTTTTCCTATCCGAAAATCAAGTTGCTCCCGGCCATCAGATGCATCAAACCGCTTCCTCATTCTCTTTCTCTTGCGCTTTTTCTTTGTGTCAAGTTGTATCACTAATGATGTGGAACATTCTGCTTCAAACCTCTCAGATAAAGTATGTAAGATATACATGGCATGTCTCTCTTCATTCTGCATTTGCTCTGTCAAGAATGATGGATCAGTCTCACAGGTGTCATGAGTTATAACTTGATCTTTTATGACTAGTGAATTAACCATGTGAGCATCAACCTGATTCTTATTAATTTCCATTTTATCTGGGTCACCTTCAATTAGCCACTTTTCAATGGAACAAATGACCTCTTCATAATAAGATGGAGCTTGCTGCAGCAGACAAGGAGGCTTATGATCTGTTGACGTTTCCTTGTTTCTTTCATCCTCTGGCTGACACTGAATTTTTGTACCTATATTATTATGGCATCCATCTGGTTAGAGCATTCAACCTTCAAAGCATTGATTTCCTTGGCATGGTTTTCCTCAATGGTCAATAACCTATTCTGAAGACATATCTGAGCAACTTCCATATCTTTTATTAATGAGGTTTTCCTCCATGGTCAATAACCTATTCTGAAGACATATCTGAGCAATTTCCATATCTTTTATTACTTTGTCATTATCTGCTTTTATGGTCATCAAGCAATTTTGCATAGAGCTCATTTCTCTATCATGATTAGCTTTCATGGTTTCCATTTCCTTAGAATGTTTTTCTTTCATGACAAGTAAATAGTTTTGCATGGAAGTCCTTTCTTTCTCATGATGAGCCTCCATATTCTGAGCACACTTTACTACTACGATGGCTACATGATCAGAGTGTTTAATTTTCATGATTTCCATCTCCTTATCACGTTTTTCCAGCTGGGCGTACAAAGTTCTCATATACTTGGCATAATCAGCTATCAATTTTTTTGACTAAGCTCCATACTTTTACCAACTGCGTTTGACTGAACTGCATGTCTCTAACCAACTGCTTTAGTTCTTCTATAAGATGCTTATCATTCTCCCTTTCATTGTCGACATTGATTTGATAACTTGTTCCTGCTTTTCCACTATCATAGATTCGTCTTGCAACGGTACAAGTGAATGACACGTTTTGATATGGAGAATTGTCTTGAAATCTTTCATGGACAGCTAGATCCTTTACAAGATCACTCTCATTTTGTTGCATAATGTTAGAGGCATAAGGCATTGATGATGTCTTGTAAAGAAGCGAAAGAATCTTCAGGACAATTATGAAACCAATTCAAAGCATCACCCTCTAAAGAAAAGGCAAATAGACGCATTTTGACATCTTCATGTTTATATTGGGGAGAACTACAATATTTGATTATTGTGTGAGTAACCCTGCATAGATGCTTTCTAACAGCGACTGAATCACCATCCAAGAACAAAGGCAATTTATGAATAGCCTCTTCCGGCATATCATGGAGAAAATCAATAAAATGACACGGGGTAAACAAATCATCCATGATGACTTGCTTAAAGGGATAAGGAGGGACCAAATGGATGTTAGAGAGGGACCCCTGCTCAAGGAAAATCAAGAGATCCACAAGAAGCCAGCTTCTAGTAGAAATTCTTGTAAGAAATGAAAGAAGTGGAGTCGTCACTTGAACATGAATCTAGCTTTAGGATCTAAAAGACAAAAACAACGGGATATAAGGGAGGGCTTCTTATCTGAGAAATAATGGATGAATAAGTGGAGTCGCCACTCAAACAAGAAACAAACCGAAATGTCCAGGTGCTAAAAGTGCAGATGAAACGATTAATGAGATGACGAAAGATAGGGCGATGAAAAGATCAAATGATGCCACGAAATGTTGTGTTGATGGGATAAGAAATGAAGAAACATTAGATGATTAGAAAAATGTTGTGAGCACCAAGGACAGAAAATAACGCCAAAAAATGTTGGCGTTGCCAGCTCAAATGAAAAGATGAGAAATGAGAAGAATGATGAGGAAAGGTTGTTGAAACGTCGAGAATAGAATGTTCTCGGCAACGACGCCAAAAAATGTTGCCGTTGCCAGCTAAAATGAATGATATAAAGATGAAAGATGAAGAAATGTCGTTGAAACGCCGAAAATAAAATATACCCGGCAACGACGCCAAAAAATGTTGTCGCACAAAGTGTCTAGGCACCGCGACAAAGCTCAAAGTAAGGGTTGTCACTCTTAATCCTTACTCCGTTTAGACTCTCTCCTAGACAAGTTAAGGGGGGTAGTCCCTAAAGTAAATGGATGAGGATAACTTGTGAAACACAGGCTCCAGGAGATTTTAATGATGGACAACTTGACGAATGTAAATCAAGTCTAGGTCAATTAAGATAGATAAATCAAAATAAGACACAATCCCAAGATATAAATGACTACAGACCAGCGTCTTTAATATTTCAATTAACCATAGACTAATAAAACAAGTTATCCAGAACAATTTTCCAATATGTGACGAAACTAATAAAACAAGTTATCTAGAACAATTTTCCAATATGTGACGAATAGTGACAATCAGGTATGATCAATATGAATGCCCAGAACAGTATCATGCAAGAGATTCCAAAAAAATAATTTTCATTAGGAATTCAGATCTAAAACAATTAATTAACTCTCCTATCGCCAATATAAATTTTGAGACATTAATTGCACTTAACACTAGAGAAATATAAAAAATGCATTTAATCACCAAATAACACTAAGGAACTTCAGATAAACAATTTAATTATTCCTTAGGAACTTAATTTAACGTGAAAAATAAATAAATAAAACAAATCAACAGGTTAATAAATCGAATTTTTAATGGGCGAAAGGCCACATTAAAAATTTTAATGTTTAAGCACAAATCCCTTGGTTTATTTCATTCTTAATTCTCACGACACCAAGAATTCAAAATTTTTAGAATTTTTAAATGTTTTTTAAATCTTTTAGATTTTTTATGATTTTTAGAAAAATTTAATGTTTTTTTAGATTTTAGAAATTTTTAAATTTTTAGATTTTAAAAATTTTTAATGTTTTTTAACAAAAATCATAAAAAATGAAAAATGATTAACTAAATAAGATCAAATCAAAAAATAAAAATAAAAAATAAAAACCAAAACAAAAATCGAAACTAAAAAAAAAATCTAACTAAAGCAAACAATAAAATCAAATATAAATCTAAACTAATTCATAACAATGAATATTAAAAAAAAATCAAATGGACGCTAACCCTAACAATATACCATGCAATAAAAATAAAACAGAAAGTCGAAAAGGAGTGTTTGTTGTTTGTGTAAGTTAGACGGAAAGAGCTGGACAGCGGCGGAAAGGGTTCGAGCTACAATGATGAGGGACAGAAGGAAAGCTCGAGAGGATTGATGACAACAAATGCAAGATAGGGCTGCGGGATGAAGGAAGAAGCTACGGAGTTGAAGGTCGATGGAGCAATGGATGCGGGAGGAAGGGTTGAGAAGCGGCGTGGGGAGGAGACTGCGGGCTTCTTTTCTCTTGCAGGGTTCTAGAGCAGTGATGAAGAACGCGGAGGGACTTGGAGAGTGGAAAGAGGATTCGCAGGTGAATACATAGAGAAGCAGCTATAATGGAGATTGCACGCAGGTGGAGAGGGACGATGGGGAAAGCTGTAGGTATTATGCAGGTCGACGGAACTGTAGTTGTAGGTATGGGGTAGAAGGAATGGATTTCTAAAAGGCAGCTGCGTAGGAGGGAAAATGGAGATTATAGCTGCAACGAGCAAAGGGATCCGGAGGTCGAGGAACGCTTGGACGAAATGGTAGTGATGGCAGCGGAGTTTTGGTGAGGAAAACACAGAGAGAGAGAGCAGCAAAGTTGGGGTTTGAAAATTTGAAAAACGCATGCAACAGAGGGAAGAAGAGAGAGGGTTTCTTCCAAAAACAAAATCAAATTTTTGCAGCGAAACGAAGGCCCAACCAGCAAATCAAAAAACTCAGACAAATGGTAGCCAGAAAACCCCAGAAATTCTAATTAAAATGTTAAAATCTTCTGGTTCAAATTTATTAATGAAACCCTTAAAAAAATTCCAGATTAAAAATAAGAAATTTAAATTTAAATCCTTTTGGACTAGAAAAATCCGAATAGAATCCCTACAAAAATGATGTTGATGAACCCCAGAGATCTAGATCTTACCCTCCAGGGCCTAGATCTGGACTTTACGCAGCTTTCTTTTTCATATCTGTAGCTGCACGACAACTAAGAAAACACCGAAACGATATATACAATGATAAAAACTAAAACCCAGAAAAACCCAAGTCAAAAAACTAAAAATAATTACAGATCTATGCACAGAGATGGCAAATCTATCAGATCTGGAGAGTGTGAGTCCAACTCTGCTCCCAGTTCTAATAATCTAAGGCTCTCAACAGCCAGATTTATCAATTTCGCACATAAAAAAATAAAATTTTTAAAGTTTAAAGGAGGTGCTAAGCTCAAAACTCTTCATGCATCACCAATAAAAAATATCTTATGATAAGTCTGGGATCAAATTAAGCTGGGCTCTTTAGAAAACACGGATCGGGAGTTAGTTGGTCCAACTGAAAACCTCCCCGAATGCTCGAAATCTAAAAATCAAGACTTTCCTCCAAAACTCAATTCATCCATCAAAATACAGAGAAAAAATGATAATAAAATTCAAATAAATAGAGATACCTGCTATTACATTCAAATTTAAATTATCACTTAAACCTCAACCACTGAGCAAGATCCCTATACTCAAATCACTCTTCAGCAGCTATTATCAATGGCTAAAAAAAATTTACACATGAAAAACGACACATCTTACAGTTCTTCCATGAAGAGTAACAATGGCGAAAATTGACCCCAAAGTCTTTCTTTATTATCCGAATAAAAGTTACACGAGCTTTTCGCTTAGCACACGACTCAATCGTTGGATCATTCGACTAACAAATGACTTCCTATTTAAAGATAAATTCTCCAACAGCTAGTTCGAATGATCCTCGTCAAAGCAATCTCGACTGTTGTTGAGGATAAAATTTTCTTTTAATCTCATCCGTCGAAATTTTAAATTCTTGAGGAAATTCGAATTTTTCAATTAAATGCATTTTAATTAATTCAAAAATTAAATTTTTGAATTAATTTCCTCAAAATTTTGACTTTGACTTAACCCCAAAGATCAAAGACTTAAAATTTATCAAAAAAATTGATTTACATTAGTCCCTGGACCTCTTCAAATTTAATTTTTAAGAACCGACAAATTTTTCCTTCGGAGAACTTAAATTTACCTAGGACCTAGAATTAATTAAATTTTTGGCTTATGATTTTAATTAATTTTTGGCCAGAAAATTTAATTAATTAACCTATGAAGGGATAAATTATTTTTCCAACTCTCAAAACACTTTACATCATGATTTTCATATTTTTTACATGGAAAACCCATCTGTAATAGACCCTCACAGACTACCCATTTCTACGACACAAATATAATCCAACAGACCAAGCAATTTGTAATAAAATAACTTAACCAAATAGTTAAGATTATTCTCAAATCACTTTGACATAGGTGTGATCTATAACACTAGGACTCGCCTAAAATCCCAGTGACAAAAGATATTCCGGTTTTGGGGTAAGACTGAAGAAAATTATGTCAACCATCCGAGAATGGATCGGTGAGACAAAAAACCTCCTGGAATGTAGATCGTCCCTAGAAAAGTAGGCTTACTTAGGCAATTACATACATGACACGGATCTGCTGAGATTATTCACATTATACACATGCAGAAAAGGTTTACATATCATCTTAGAAGTGAAAATGATGATCATAATTGTACGGCGTGAACACATCGATCAAGCGCTATCCCTTTTGCCAAAAAGGGGGTGTACTACTATGGGTCGTTGACACGTAGTGGTCAACAGTAAGTATGGTAAAGCTTTCTCTCTAAGCAGCCTTAAATATACATCAATGATAAATTTCATAGCTGTACATTTTGATTTTACAAAATGGGAGAATGCATGAATTAGAGATCTTGTCCTAAGAAGAGTTTAGAATGAAAACATGGTTACCGTGAAAATTATACCCAGCTATCTTATTTAACTTCATGTATAAAGAAATATAGACATGCCAGACTTTTCTCTTTCTGCAGACAATACGCTCATTCATTGTTCCAAACCCATATGTAAACCTTGCGTATTTATTCTCAGGTGTAGAAATCCACTGGGCAAAGTTTTAATTATATACACACACACACACACTAAAGTTTTGGTCTCAGGTGGTATATATACAATGGTAATTGTTGGTTTGAAAGGACATTTTGCATTCCATGAATTATTCTTTTTCTACGGTTGAAACCATCCTAAGGTTTTAGAGTGTACTGGGATGGAAATAAAATCAACTAAGCTATGTACTGCACCTTTGAGTAAAGTTCATCTCACTTATATAGGACTGCCAGACATTCACACACAGATTTTAGAAAACACAGATGATAGTACATAGAATCAAATGCCATGGATTCTAGAATGTTGACAGCTCTGCCAAATGTCTACCCTTTTTAGACAAAGGACTTACTCTGACTGGCAAGACTTGCAAGACTTGCTGAGTCAATCTGACTTGCATTTGAATTAAGAGTCCAAGCAATACTTGCTAATATAACTCAGGGCTGAGTCAAATTCAGAATGGAGCAGACTAAGCTCAGTTTCCTCACTGACCAGAGTCAGACTAAAGTCCATTTGGACTGGGATGGTCTATTAACATTGTGTCAGTGCCATAATGACCATATAGGTGTTTTTAAAAGCAGAATAAAACTTAGAAACAAGCTCTTTGGGGCAATGGATTCAACTACGAGCAACCTCTCAAGCCCAAATAAAGACCACTATGGGCTAAAAGCTCTCATCTATAGGTGAAACATTTAAACAAGAAGCAAAACTTACCACAACATTGTCCCAGGAAAAAATAAGACCAAATGCTTCATCAGGTTTCATAGCATATCGTATTCTTTGAAGGCCACTTTCACGCATTCGGTCATTTAGGAAATCCTGTGATTAAGTTAACAAAGGATGTTATACTTCAGGTTGGAATATTAGAAGGGAAAAACTAAAATGCACACAACTTACACAGAAAAATTGTAACAGTCAGGTAAAGATTCACTAAAGCTTGTAACACTGTCAGATACATATTCAATATAACCTGTCAGATTACAACATTTGATCATATGCTTGAAGCGAACTTACCACATCAACTTTTAATGGTCCATTTGGTCTATAAGCTTCAAAAGCCTCTCCATGCTCAGCTCCAATAGCCTAACAGCAAAAATTGCATTAATCCATGACAACCTTTTCACGAAATAGAAAACTAAATCAAGCAATTAGGCCCTGTTTAAAAACTAAGAAATACCATAATGATATGAATGTTTGGAACCAACAAGACATGATCTAATGAGCCACTGCAGATTGATTAAGTTCAACCTCATCTTGGGATTCAAAGAGTGCCTAATCAAGAAATATGTGTAATAGAGTTATAAGAGATAACATGACAAAAACTGTCATTTTCATGGGCAATGTCAAGTTCATCCAAATATACTTTTGTAATAACAATAAATCATATTTGTAAGCCAACAGAGCTTCAAAAAGAATCTGAGTTACCATAGTTGAAAAGAATTAGCTGTCCTCACAAACAATTAACAAATAATAGTCAATATGGATCAATACATAAGGCCAAGGGAAGAGAGGTTGTATTCATGTAACTATCAATTCCAAGGCAATCTCAAGTCAGGTGAAGCATATGGATAAGAATTCATGAAATCGTTACTTCCTAAATATATTTAAAAGCTAATTATTGTTGAGAAAAAGGGTGCCAAGGAGGTGTTTCCTAGTGCTTTTTGCCCTTGGCCTAGAAAAACACATGAGACACTTTATTAGTGGGTGACTTTTTGAGGTATTAAAGTCAGGTGACTTTTAGTAACTTTATGAGGTTCAAAAATTACATAGTGCACATGAGATCTCCAAGACCCGGAAATCGTTTGGAGAAATTCCACCCAGATGAAGAGATATTAAAATAATTAATATTTTTAATGGGTTCCTAAGTCTAAACTTAGGAAAATAAAAATATTAATATATATTAATATAAAATGGGTGAGAAAGTTCTAAGTGACGAGGATCAAGCCAGTTCTAATCTTAGCCGTTGATTAGAGACTTAATCTCAGTCATTGATTCATCAAGAGGAAAAGTATAAGAGGAGGCTTGAGGGTCAGTTAGAGATACACCAAGACACCAAGAGAGATCAGTTAGTTCGATTTTTTGGGGTGAGGTTTGCTGAGGAAATCAAACAAGTGATCAGTGGCAATGAGGGGCAGTTCGGCAAGAGGCCGAAGAGTACATATCAGAGAGGCAGCAAAGTGTCGGAAGAGGCAGCGTAGAGCCTAGGAAGGCTGACGTAGAGGTAGCAAGGTTTGACGCAGAGGCTAAGGAGGCCAACGCAAAGAACGCAAAGGACCAAATAAGCTGACGCAGAGGCTAAGGAGGCCAACGCAGAGGACACAGAGAGCTTCAGAGGCTGCACTGAGGAAGTCTATTGGGTAGACTGAGAGCAGATTAGCCGAGAGAGGGTGATGCAGTTCCAGAGGAGTGCGTGGAGCAGCTTTCGTTGTCCAACACAAGGAACATCCACAGTGACTGGAGGATTGTTCATCCGGCTGTTGATTTGCCGAAATATCCATCTCCGGATAGAGGTGTTGCTGCCAAGGATATTCTCTAAAGAGTGAGCCATTTTTCGCACCCTAGTTGTATTCAGAATCTGCTTAATAATAAAACCCTCTATACGCTGCACCGGTTTTCCTGCATTGGGTTTTGCCAGGG
This sequence comes from Pinus taeda, assembly GCA_000404065.3. Classification (NCBI taxonomy): domain Eukaryota; kingdom Viridiplantae; phylum Streptophyta; class Pinopsida; order Pinales; family Pinaceae; genus Pinus; species Pinus taeda. The sequence continues at coordinate 90,820 of APFE031416462.1, read as the reverse complement.
ATGATTGTCCAAAAATAACAGTGTCCTTTGTGTTGTCTCAGTTTATTTCAGTTGTTGATCTGTATATTTGTGAAGGTTGCATTTGTGTTTACTTCGATATTTATGCATTTAAATAACTTGTTAATGTAAAGAACAAGTAAGAGATAGTAAACCAGAAAATGTAGTAGGGGTTTCTGATGTGTTAGATTCAGAAATTTTCACATGGTATTAAAGGGATTGCAAATCAAGGAGTGAAGACACCAGCAGAAGAAAACTAAGGATTTGCAGCAGAGAAGCAGCTACCCCGAGAGACAGCGATGTTCCAGAGCTGAAAAGGCAAGAGGAGTGACGCAGTGCCAAGAGGTTGACGCAGAGGCTCACGCAGAGCCTGCATCAGCATTCTGAACCAGGAGGAGAACCAACACTGAGGCATAGGAGGGGCAGATCAGGCCTACGCAATGCCCAGTCATCTTTCTCAGTCAGGAAGGATTGACGCTGAGGCCAGGAGGAGCTGATCTAGGTCTGTGATGTGTAGAGCCAAAAGCACTCAGATTCTTCAGTTGCCAAGGCTAAGGGAGTTGTGCAGATTGTGATTTGAGGAATTGGTGGGACGTTGTTTCTGTTTGAGCAAAACAGTGTCAAAGGAGACGGAACCAAGGTAGAGAGAGCACTACCTCGACAGATTTCTAGCCAAGAAATCCAAATCCGAGTTGCAACAGCAAAGGGGGGTTGGAGAGGAGTGATTCGACAGTTGGCAGATTTCTAGGAGGGAAGTCGAGACTCAGAGGGAGTCTAGAAGAGGAGCAGAGATGGCAGTGAACAGATTGAGGGATTAGGACAGATTGGACGGAGCTTCCAATTTTGTCATCTGGATGGCCAGGATCCTGGCAATCCTGGATAAACATCGCATCGAGGACTATGCCTTGAAAACCATAGCTATCCTAGTTGACTCGAATGCTAATGAGAAGTATGAGGAGGCCATGGCGAAGGCGAAATGCATGATTCTAGATGGGGTCAAGGATCATGTAATACCACATATTGCTGAGAAGTCAACAGCAAGGGAGATGAGGGAGACCTTGACCACCTTATACTAGACCTCTTCTGTGCAGCGGAAGATGTTATTGGAGAATCAGCTTGAGGTCATATCAGATGCAAAAAGGAGAGGTGATAAATCACTTCCTCCTCAGGTTGCAAGGAATTCGCGACCAACTTACTTCCATGGGGTCTAAACTGGATCCAGACTTTATGGTCAGGACTACTCTAAATGCAGTGTCGAAGGACTGGGAGGCATTTGTCCAAAGCATTTTGGGCAGAGCGACTCTCCCCAGTTGGGAGGAGATGTGGGCAGTTCTTCGACAAAAAGAGATCAGGAGGTTGACCAAGGCGGGGAGTAGCAGTAAGGGAGTTTGAGTCAAGAAAGAGGAGGAGGAGGATGCGGCTCTAGCATCTGCGAGACAGCAAGGGAAGAGGAAGAGGAAAGACATCTCCAAGGTCAAGTGCTTCAACTGTGGGGAGCTGGGACATTATGCATCTCAGTGCCCCAGGAAGAAAGGCAAGGGAGAAGCTTCTAACTCAAAGGCAGCTCCAGCAAAGGTGAAGAAGGATGTCGAGATTGATGACGATTGTGCCATGAATGCTCATGCACCTCTAAAGAATAGGTGGGGTGACATCGAGTTGTAGTCAGGAGGACTACATGCAGGGGCAAGATCCTTGAGGTGCCCAAACTCTTCAATCACATTCGACTAAGGGAGCCCTTAACGACAATGGCATGATGATAGATGTCGGGTGGAGCAAGGTGTGATGGAGTGGCAAAGCAGTGCTAGAGCGCAGAAGTTTGTAGCAGCGCAAGAGGCACATAAGAGGTTGCAGTAGCGCAGTGGCAACAGAGGGAGCACAGGATGGCAGCGGAGGTAACTTTAGCATCACGATGCTTCCAGACTGACCGGGATGTCAGTGGTTGGGAGAAATTAGTTACTTACTTCTCAGTAACTGAGTTGCAGTGCAGCAGTTAGCAATGGCAATGCTATGAGCAGCATGATGCAACATGTTGAGAGGGAGTTGCAATACAGATGTAGCAGTGTCAGTGGCAGTGTCATGGGCAGCAGTACACAAATTCATTATTTATTAATAATTTTCGCTTCAATTCTTAACCTCGCTATATTTGTCTAGTTTTATTGTTGACCATTTACTAAAACATAAGAAAATTCTTGATTTACCAATCCACCTTCATCTTATTAGTCCCTAATTCAATCAATGGATGGATCAAATTTATCTAATTTGTTAATAACAAATATAGATAAATATACTTGTTATTATTTTATCTATATTTGTTCTTAATAATTTAAATAAGTTTATATTTTCAAGTAATTTTTAACTCTTTAATTAACGTTTAAATATTTATTAACTACTAATAAATTTTCAACTAATTCTTAATTTCTTCACTAAATAAAATCTAATTCCTTTTTTCTACTAGGTCATTTCTCGTTAAACTTGGTTAATAATTTTAATTCTGTTTAATCCTCTAATACAAAAATATAATATTTATTAATATTTTCGCTTCAATTCTTAACCTCTGTATATTTTCTAGGTTTGGTTGTTGACTGAAAAAATAAAGTTATGTAATGTTCCTTCCTAAATTTTCCTAATGTTTGGAAAATAATTTTTTTACAATTTTGATTAATATTAGCTAAAGACAAATTTTGGTGGAAAACATAAGAGAAATACTTTATTTGTATGCTAGTGGAATATGAGGCCCACATGAAGTACACACTTGGGAAAGAAGGAATTTGAATTCCTTGAGGCAAATCGAATTGGTGGAGGGACCCACAAAGAATGCATGGCCAACAATTATAAAAGGAAGAAATGGGGGAGCAATAGGGGTCTTTTGTCTATTTGAAAATTGAATTTGCCTTAGTTGTTCAGCTGAGCCAATATTGTGTTGTTTAGCACAAAAGCTTCACAAGGAGAGAAGCTCAACCTTTCTTCGGTGGACTTCGAGTGCCACCCAAGGAAGGCTTTCCTTCATCACTAAGACTGGGACAAGCATTAGCTATAGGTCCCACGTATTTCTAGGGGTAAAGCACACAATTTGGGAGCCACCACTGCGCAGAGGGAGAAGTCACTTGTTATTTGTGGAGGAGTGTTGTCGCAAAATTGACCAAAGAAGCTACAGGAGTGTTCTTTCATCGTTTTCAGGAGTGTGGAGGGCAGATACAGCCAAGAGGACTAGCCTACACGCAGTTCTCACTTCCTCATACACAGGATTGTGTCATCTCCTCCATGATTGCGCAATCATTGGAGTGAGGATCTTTTGGGGTAGCATCATCTGGTGGAGTTTGGAGCTGGGGTGCTGGGAAATCATTTGGAGGGCCATATGAGGAGGATTGTTGGAGTTGGGAGAGCAGAGATTGTCAGGGTCAATCACAGTAACAGAATTCGAAATTGGAGGAGGGCCAAGGTGTGAAGGATCAAATTTTGAAGGTTGAAACCAATGGAAACCCTTTCTAGGTTTTCCTAGGTTTTGGGCAAGGATCACATTCTCAATTTCCGAGAATTTTCTAGGCACTCTAGAGTGGTCAAATCAAGAGGCGGAGTCAGGCAGTAGTGTAGTTTTGGAGCAACACAGTTTTTTGGAGGAGCTCGCTATTGTAATTATTGGGCTTTCTTGTATTTATCACCTGGTGCTTGTAGCTTTCCTTGTGCAAGCCCGGGTGCATTTTCTCCAACTCATTTGTACCATAGCAACGATTATTAATAAAATCTTGGCCAATTTGTGGATTTGGAGAAATTTCTAGTTTATGTGTATGCATGTCTGAAAAATTTTGTGTTGCTATCTTTACATGTATTTCTTATCATTGTAAAATTTCCATTGGTACAGTGGTATCAGAGCATGTTCTTGGCTAGGGTGGGGAACAAGAGCAGGTGATACCATTGAGATACCAAGGACTGGTTTTCCATAGAGGTCGTGGTAGAGGCAAAGGCAGGGGTCGAGGTAGAGAAAAGGGCCCAAACCCATTCTTAGACACTGAAATGGAGAATATCAGAGGCAGGATGGACAACCAAGAAGAGAATGAGCAGGCCAGGCATAGGAACATGGACCAGGTCTTAAAAGAGCTACTAAGGACAAACCAGCAGATGATGAGGCAAGGGCAGTTGATGATGGACATGATTCAGCGAGTGATGGGCCTGCAAATGGGTGGAAGGTCGGAGGGAGAACCTCAAGGTGACAGGGGTTCTAGAGCTGCAAGAGGTAGTCGTACCTATCAGCTTCCACACATCCCACAACGTGGGCAAGATGGTCGTCCCACTATGCCTCATTTCATGGAGGAGGCCGAGCCGAAGAGAGAGCCAAATTCGATTGTGGACTTGGTACATTATGTTGCCTCAGGCATTGATGAGTATGAGGGGTTGGATGCTTGGATCAAGTGGGTGATGTCCTTTGGAGAGTATATTCACCTCAAGAAGAGGTGCACTACTGGGGCTAGAGGCGCACCATTGGGAGGAGCATCCAACCAGGATGTGCAGAAGATAGAAGGGAAGGTCACACTTCCAAACTTCGATGGGTCAGCGAAGAGCTCAACCAAGGCATGGATCCAAAAACTTGATACATACTTCCACTTGAATCCCATGAGGGAAGCTGATGCCATACATTTCGCCACCCTTCACTTGGAAGGGGATGCACAGGAGTGGTGGTATCATAGACTCATCACGTTCAGGCACATTTACATCACCATTTACACAGAGTTCACTAGGAGGTTGTTGGAGAGATTTGAGAGGAAGGATCCGAAGCTGCATTTCAGATAGTTGGCCCACTTGAGACAAACTGGCAGCACAAAGGTCTACATTATGGACTTCCAGAGACTCGTAGTGATGGTGACAGATATTTCGGAGGCTTGGTTGATCATGTTGTTTGTGGAGGGGCTTGTTGAGCCTCTACATGACTGGGTGAGGGCTTACAAGCCCACATCACTTCAGGATGCCATTTCCAAGACCCGGGACATGATTGATGTAGTGCCCAAGAACCGGGCTTTTCTTCCCACAAGATCCACAGCGTCACAAGGGAACAAAGATGTGAGGCCACCACAAAGAGATGGAGGACGTGGCCAGTTGGATGATGACACACGGAGGGACCTCAAGAGGAGGAGGTTATGTTTCATGTGCCAGGAGCCTTGGGCACAAGTGCACCAAGGGCAAGGCCCATTTCATTAAGGTGTTCTTAGATAGTGAGCCTAAGGAGGAGGAGGATGAGATAGTAGAGGAGCCAAGAGATAAGGGAGGACCATCATCAGGAGAGCCACCACCACCACCTAGAAGAGGACCGTTTGCCCCAACCGGGGGAGTCCTTGCTTCACTTCGGGGTGTGTCAAAGTATTTGACACTCAAGATCAGGGGGACCATACAGGGGCAGCGTGTGCCAGTCCTGGTTGAAGTGGAACCACCCACAATTTCATTGATGCCTAGATGGTGGAGCATAGGGGCATCCAAATAACTACATTTGAGGGGTTCTCAGTTTTGGTACTCGGAGATCGGACCATGCAGTGTACTAAGTATGTCCCCGGCCTGACCTTGAGGATGGGGAACTACTCACTCACTAATCATTTCTTCGTGGTTGATGTCCCAGACACCAATGCAGTGTTGGGCAGTGGTTGTACACATTGGAGAAGGTCACTACTAATTGGCAAAAGCTAGAGATAGAGTTCAAGGGGCTAGATGGGAAGCTTGTATTGCTGAGGGGAATGCACTCTTATCCCCCTCAGACAGTTTCAGCCCACCGGATGGAGGCAGATTTACAACATGGAGATGTGGAGTGGGCAGTTGAGTTGTGGATTTCTAAGTCAAGGACACAGGCGGAAGCCACGCACCAAGATATTCTAGCCTTATTGGAGAGGCACCAGGGGGCTTTTGGGGATGTTCCACCAAGTAGATCGTCGGACCGTGGATTTGAGCACACCATTGAGCTGGAGGAGGGGGTGAACGCAATCATCACCACCCCTTATATGCACCCAAATGCCTATAAGGATGAGATAGAGCGGGCCATTTAGGAGTTGTTGATATTGGGACACATCAAGCCTAGCTCGAGCCCAATTGCTTCTTCCGTGGTGCTAATGAAGAAGAAAGATTGGACACTGTGCATGTGTATCGACTACCGGGCTCTCAATAAGAAGACCTTGAAGAATAGATACCCCATTCCACGCATAGATGAGTTAATGGACGAGCTTAAAGGAGCTAAATACTTCTCTAACATAAATCTGCATTCGGGGTATCACCAGATCCACGTGAGGGAGTAGGACGTCCCAAAGACTGCTTTTCGATGCCATTATGGACATTTCGAGTTCTTGGTGATGCCTTTTGGGCTAACCAACGCTCCAGCTACATTCCAGTCTTGTATGAACCACGTGTTTCGTGGACAGCTGAGACGCTTTGTCCTAGTTTTCTTCGATGACATACTCATTTACAGCAGGAAATGGGAGGAGCACCTTCAACATCTAGAGGAAGTGCTTCACATACTTGAGGAGCAGCAGTTGTATGCAAAGATGTCCAAATGTGAGTTTGGACTAACGGAGATGTTGTACCTGGGGCATGTGATTGAAGAAGATGATGGGAAGGTGCATCAGGAGAAGATTCGGGCTATATTGGATTGGCCCACACCCAGGAACATGACGGAGTTGAGGGGGTTCCTGGGCATTTGTACATATTACAGGAGATTTGTGAGAGGGTTCTCACAGCTTGCAGCACCTTTTACGGATTTGACAAAGAGGGGAGCTTTTGAGTGGACACAGGTGGCAGAGGAGGCTTTTGAGTGCCTCAAGAGGGTCATGACCAACTGCCCAGTCTTAGCCTTGTCAAATTTCACACGGTCCTTTGTGCTAGAGTATGATGCCTCTAGTGAAGGGGTTGGGGCCGTTTTGACATAGGGTGGCTATCCTGTTGCATTTGAGAGCAAGAAACTGTCGCCTCATGAGCGGTTGTACTCCATGTATGATAAGGAGATGTTCACAATGATGCATGCACTAGCCAAATTCAAACAGTATCTAGTGGGCAGCTGGTTCAAAGTGAACACTGATCACAACAGTCTTCGATTCTTCCTTGAGCAGCAGTCATTAGAGGAGAGGCAAAAAAAAATGATGAGTAAGCTCCAGGCTTACAATTTTGAGATTGAGTATGTGAAGGGAAAACACAATGTGGTAGGAGATGCCCTCTCTAGTAGACCAGCAGCGCTATCTTTGATGGATGTCACGCAGGATTGGAAGGCTCAACTATTGGTTGAGTACTCCAAGGACAAGCAGACTTGTGATATTTTGGATGGCACACACCGAGATGACCGATTCCGGCTG
>APFE031416462.1:47312-83497 GCA_000404065.3 Pinus taeda | reverse complement strand
TGCACAAGTTTTGATTCCTATTTGTTTGTCTCCATCCCATGGCCTTTTCCCGCAGAGGTGTCTTCTAGCACGGGTGTATGAACCTGTGTAATCAGTGTTGCAATGGGGGCAATGAAATTTAGTGGTTCCACCCCCTCTCCTTGTTTCAGCCCTGTGAACATATTTCCACAATGGGGTTTGGTCTTGTTTAGTCTTTTGAGTGTCCTGTTCACCCTCCTCCAGCTCCTCCTCACCGGGTTTTCACCCATTTGACTTTGTCCAGCTTCTTCATCCCCCTCTTCAGTTTGGCCCCTTCCGTTTCCTACTCTCCAGCATCATAATAACCATAAAAGGGACCAGGAAGAGGAAAATGCCTAGAAATATAGTCAGGTCCATGGTGTTTGATGTTTGTAGGGTTTTCATTCAACAATCTGCAAATTAATTTAATTTATTGGGATTAATTAACTGAATTTATTAATTTAATTCAAATTCATAATTTTAATACTCACTAAACTAAATTAAATTCCCTAAATTACTACCTAACTAAATTAAACTAGCTAGATTAGCTAAATTATTAAGTTACTTACCTCTGCAGGCTTGCTCCTCGCTCCTTGCTCCTCACTCCTCGCTCTTCAGCAATTGCTCCTTGCTCCTTTGCTCTTGCTCTTCAAGCTCCTCAACCTCTTCAAACTTTGATAATGAAATGTTTTTATGCCCAAAGGGCTTTTAAAACAATTTTTTTTTTTTAAATTTAACTTTATTTTCAGGTCCGCGGATTTTTTTCCGCCGACCCGCTCCCGACCAGCTTAAAATCGCTCTCGGAGCGATTTTTTAAAGCTCGGGAGTGATCGCTCCCTGATCGCTCCCGGGCTTTAGAAAGCGCTCCGGGAGCGACGGAGCGATCGCTCCCTAGGTCGCTCCCGAAAACGGCAGGGAGCGAATTTTTTTTGGGAGGGAGCGCGCTCCCGAAAATCGCTCCCGTCCGGTAGCGATTTCGGGAGCGTCGCTACGGGAGTGGTTTCGATTGGGGGGGGCGCTCCCCCGCAACTATGGTTCAGCTGAGCCAATATTGTGTTGTTTAGCACAAAAGCTTCACAAGGAGAGAAGCTCAACCTTTCTTCGGTGGACTTCGAGTGCCACCCAAGGAAGGCTTTCCTTCATCACTAAGACTGGGACAAGCATTAGCTATAGGTCCCACGTATTTCTAGGGGTAAAGCACACAATTTGGGAGCCACCACTGCGCAGAGGGAGAAGTCACTTGTTATTTGTGGAGGAGTGTTGTCGCAAAATTGACCAAAGAAGCTACAGGAGTGTTCTTTCATCGTTTTCAGGAGTGTGGAGGGCAGATACAGCCAAGAGGACTAGCCTACACGCAGTTCTCACTTCCTCATACACAGGATTGTGTCATCTCCTCCATGATTGCGCAATCATTGGAGTGAGGATCTTTTGGGGTAGCATCATCTGGTGGAGTTTGGAGCTGGGGTGCTGGGAAATCATTTGGAGGGCCATATGAGGAGGATTGTTGGAGTTGGGAGAGCAGAGATTGTCAGGGTCAATCACAGTAACAGAATTCGAAATTGGAGGAGGGCCAAGGTGTGAAGGATCAAATTTTGAAGGTTGAAACCAATGGAAACCCTTTCTAGGTTTTCCTAGGTTTTGGGCAAGGATCACATTCTCAATTTCCGAGAATTTTCTAGGCACTCTAGAGTGGTCAAATCAAGAGGCGGAGTCAGGCAGTAGTGTAGTTTTGGAGCAACACAGTTTTTTGGAGGAGCTCGCTATTGTAATTATTGGGCTTTCTTGTATTTATCACCTGGTGCTTGTAGCTTTCCTTGTGCAAGCCCGGGTGCATTTTCTCCAACTCATTTGTACCATAGCAACGATTATTAATAAAATCTTGGCCAATTTGTGGATTTGGAGAAATTTCTAGTTTATGTGTATGCATGTCTGAAAAATTTTGTGTTGCTATCTTTACATGTATTTCTTATCATTGTAAAATTTCCATTGGTACAGTGGTATCAGAGCATGTTCTTGGCTAGGGTGGGGAACAAGAGCAGGTGATACCATTGAGATACCAAGGACTGGTTTTCCATAGAGGTCGTGGTAGAGGCAAAGGCAGGGGTCGAGGTAGAGAAAAGGGCCCAAACCCATTCTTAGACACTGAAATGGAGAATATCAGAGGCAGGATGGACAACCAAGAAGAGAATGAGCAGGCCAGGCATAGGAACATGGACCAGGTCTTAAAAGAGCTACTAAGGACAAACCAGCAGATGATGAGGCAAGGGCAGTTGATGATGGACATGATTCAGCGAGTGATGGGCCTGCAAATGGGTGGAAGGTCGGAGGGAGAACCTCAAGGTGACAGGGGTTCTAGAGCTGCAAGAGGTAGTCGTACCTATCAGCTTCCACACATCCCACAACGTGGGCAAGATGGTCGTCCCACTATGCCTCATTTCATGGAGGAGGCCGAGCCGAAGAGAGAGCCAAATTCGATTGTGGACTTGGTACATTATGTTGCCTCAGGCATTGATGAGTATGAGGGGTTGGATGCTTGGATCAAGTGGGTGATGTCCTTTGGAGAGTATATTCACCTCAAGAAGAGGTGCACTACTGGGGCTAGAGGCGCACCATTGGGAGGAGCATCCAACCAGGATGTGCAGAAGATAGAAGGGAAGGTCACACTTCCAAACTTCGATGGGTCAGCGAAGAGCTCAACCAAGGCATGGATCCAAAAACTTGATACATACTTCCACTTGAATCCCATGAGGGAAGCTGATGCCATACATTTCGCCACCCTTCACTTGGAAGGGGATGCACAGGAGTGGTGGTATCATAGACTCATCACGTTCAGGCACATTTACATCACCATTTACACAGAGTTCACTAGGAGGTTGTTGGAGAGATTTGAGAGGAAGGATCCGAAGCTGCATTTCAGATAGTTGGCCCACTTGAGACAAACTGGCAGCACAAAGGTCTACATTATGGACTTCCAGAGACTCGTAGTGATGGTGACAGATATTTCGGAGGCTTGGTTGATCATGTTGTTTGTGGAGGGGCTTGTTGAGCCTCTACATGACTGGGTGAGGGCTTACAAGCCCACATCACTTCAGGATGCCATTTCCAAGACCCGGGACATGATTGATGTAGTGCCCAAGAACCGGGCTTTTCTTCCCACAAGATCCACAGCGTCACAAGGGAACAAAGATGTGAGGCCACCACAAAGAGATGGAGGACGTGGCCAGTTGGATGATGACACACGGAGGGACCTCAAGAGGAGGAGGTTATGTTTCATGTGCCAGGAGCCTTGGGCACAAGTGCACCAAGGGCAAGGCCCATTTCATTAAGGTGTTCTTAGATAGTGAGCCTAAGGAGGAGGAGGATGAGATAGTAGAGGAGCCAAGAGATAAGGGAGGACCATCATCAGGAGAGCCACCACCACCACCTAGAAGAGGACCGTTTGCCCCAACCGGGGGAGTCCTTGCTTCACTTCGGGGTGTGTCAAAGTATTTGACACTCAAGATCAGGGGGACCATACAGGGGCAGCGTGTGCCAGTCCTGGTTGAAGTGGAACCACCCACAATTTCATTGATGCCTAGATGGTGGAGCATAGGGGCATCCAAATAACTACATTTGAGGGGTTCTCAGTTTTGGTACTCGGAGATCGGACCATGCAGTGTACTAAGTATGTCCCCGGCCTGACCTTGAGGATGGGGAACTACTCACTCACTAATCATTTCTTCGTGGTTGATGTCCCAGACACCAATGCAGTGTTGGGCAGTGGTTGTACACATTGGAGAAGGTCACTACTAATTGGCAAAAGCTAGAGATAGAGTTCAAGGGGCTAGATGGGAAGCTTGTATTGCTGAGGGGAATGCACTCTTATCCCCCTCAGACAGTTTCAGCCCACCGGATGGAGGCAGATTTACAACATGGAGATGTGGAGTGGGCAGTTGAGTTGTGGATTTCTAAGTCAAGGACACAGGCGGAAGCCACGCACCAAGATATTCTAGCCTTATTGGAGAGGCACCAGGGGGCTTTTGGGGATGTTCCACCAAGTAGATCGTCGGACCGTGGATTTGAGCACACCATTGAGCTGGAGGAGGGGGTGAACGCAATCATCACCACCCCTTATATGCACCCAAATGCCTATAAGGATGAGATAGAGCGGGCCATTTAGGAGTTGTTGATATTGGGACACATCAAGCCTAGCTCGAGCCCAATTGCTTCTTCCGTGGTGCTAATGAAGAAGAAAGATTGGACACTGTGCATGTGTATCGACTACCGGGCTCTCAATAAGAAGACCTTGAAGAATAGATACCCCATTCCACGCATAGATGAGTTAATGGACGAGCTTAAAGGAGCTAAATACTTCTCTAACATAAATCTGCATTCGGGGTATCACCAGATCCACGTGAGGGAGTAGGACGTCCCAAAGACTGCTTTTCGATGCCATTATGGACATTTCGAGTTCTTGGTGATGCCTTTTGGGCTAACCAACGCTCCAGCTACATTCCAGTCTTGTATGAACCACGTGTTTCGTGGACAGCTGAGACGCTTTGTCCTAGTTTTCTTCGATGACATACTCATTTACAGCAGGAAATGGGAGGAGCACCTTCAACATCTAGAGGAAGTGCTTCACATACTTGAGGAGCAGCAGTTGTATGCAAAGATGTCCAAATGTGAGTTTGGACTAACGGAGATGTTGTACCTGGGGCATGTGATTGAAGAAGATGATGGGAAGGTGCATCAGGAGAAGATTCGGGCTATATTGGATTGGCCCACACCCAGGAACATGACGGAGTTGAGGGGGTTCCTGGGCATTTGTACATATTACAGGAGATTTGTGAGAGGGTTCTCACAGCTTGCAGCACCTTTTACGGATTTGACAAAGAGGGGAGCTTTTGAGTGGACACAGGTGGCAGAGGAGGCTTTTGAGTGCCTCAAGAGGGTCATGACCAACTGCCCAGTCTTAGCCTTGTCAAATTTCACACGGTCCTTTGTGCTAGAGTATGATGCCTCTAGTGAAGGGGTTGGGGCCGTTTTGACATAGGGTGGCTATCCTGTTGCATTTGAGAGCAAGAAACTGTCGCCTCATGAGCGGTTGTACTCCATGTATGATAAGGAGATGTTCACAATGATGCATGCACTAGCCAAATTCAAACAGTATCTAGTGGGCAGCTGGTTCAAAGTGAACACTGATCACAACAGTCTTCGATTCTTCCTTGAGCAGCAGTCATTAGAGGAGAGGCAAAAAAAAATGATGAGTAAGCTCCAGGCTTACAATTTTGAGATTGAGTATGTGAAGGGAAAACACAATGTGGTAGGAGATGCCCTCTCTAGTAGACCAGCAGCGCTATCTTTGATGGATGTCACGCAGGATTGGAAGGCTCAACTATTGGTTGAGTACTCCAAGGACAAGCAGACTTGTGATATTTTGGATGGCACACACCGAGATGACCGATTCCGGCTGATGGACAATATGATTTACAATAAGGACCTGATCTATCTGGTGCAAGATCTCAGCTGAAGGAGAGGATCATGCAAGCAGCCCATGATTCTCCACTAACAGCGCACCGGGCTTCCTCAAGACATATCGTGCTGTCAGGGAGAGATTCTCTTGGCGGAGGCTCAAGCGAGATGTGTTGAAGCACGTGAGGGAGTGTGTGGATTGCCAGAGAAACAAGGTGGAGCTGACCCACCCAGCCGATTTGCTACAATTGATTCCCATTCCGGAGAGGAAGGCGAAGAGTGTATCCATGGACTTCATAATCGAGCTTTCAACTGCGCAAGGGTAGTACTACATCTATGTGGTGGTCGACAAATTGACCAAGTTTGCCCATTCCTTTGCTATTTCATCGAGATCTTTAGCCTCCCAGTTGGCTAAGTTGTTCTTTCAGGAGGTTTCCAATTGCATGGTCTTCCCAAGACCATTGTGAGTGACAGTGACAAGAGATTTATGGGGGCTTTTTGGCAGGAGTTGTTCCGGCTAGTGGGGACAAAGCTTACACCCAGCACTAGCTATCACCCCCAAACTGATGGGCAGACAAAGATTGTAAACAAATGGTTGGAAGGGTACCTGCGCAACTACGTGACTAGGCAACATAAAGCATGGGTCAAGTGGCTACATCTCGAGGAGATCTGCGACAACACAACTTATCATATGTCCATTTGTATGTCCCCTTTCCGAGCTCTTTATGGGTACGATGCTCTTACTTTGTTTGACATGGTGTTTGGAGATAGCAGGGCCCCAGGGGCCAAGGACTGGGTTCAAGAGAGCCAGGAGATTCTCTAGGCTCTCAAGAACAATTTGCAGGTGGCCCAAAATCAGCAAAAGATATATGTTGATAAGCACAGGGTGGAGAGACAGTTCGAAGTAGGGGACATGGTCTACCTACGCTTGTCGCTATACAAGCAGTCTTCACTCAAGAAGAAGGGTATAGAAAAACTGCGGCCACGCTTCTATGGGCCTTACCGGGTGGTGGCCTATGAGTTGGAGCTGCCTTCAGAGAGTCGGATTCATGTGTTCCATGTCTCATGCCTGAAAAAAGCATTAGGACAGCAGGTCGTAGCAGCAACCGAGTTGCCTCCATTGGATGATGAGGGGCATTTGATTTTGACACTAGAACTCATACTAGAGACCCGGGAGAGGAAGTTGAGAAACAGGGTGGTCAAGGAGCTTTTGGTCAAGTGGAAAGATTTACCTGAGGAGGAAGCTATATGGGAGAATGAGCAAAATTTACAGCCTCCAGTTTTACAGTTGTTTGGGGACAAGCAACATCCGGGAGGGGAGGACTATAATGTTCCCTTCAAAATTTTCCTAATGTTTGGAAAATAAATTTTTTATAATTTTGATTAATACTAGCTCAAGACAAATTTTGGTGGAAAAAATAGAGAAATACTTTATTTGTATGCTAGTGGAATATGGGGCCCCCATGAAGTACGCACTTAGGGAAGAAGGAATTCGAATTCCTTGAGGCAAATCGAATTGGTGGAGGGACCCACAAGGAATGCATGGCCAACAGTTATAAAAGAAAGGAAAGAGGGGGCAATAGGAGTCTTTTGTCTATTTTAAAATCGAATTTGCCTTAGCTGTTCAACTGAGCCAATATTGTGTTGTTTAGCACAAGAGCTTCCCAAGGAGAGAAGCTCAACCTTTCTTCGGTGGACTTCGAGTGCCACCCAAGGAAGGCTTTCCTTCATCACTAAGACTAGGAGAAGCAATAGCTACAAGTCCTACGCATTTCTGGGGGTAAAGCACGCAGTCTGGGAGCCACCACTGCACAGAGGAAGAAGTCACTTCTTGTTTGTGGAGCAATGTTGTCGAGGAATTGACTGGAGAAGCTACAGGAGTTTTCTTTCATCATTTTCAGGAGTGTGGAGGGCAGCTACAGCGAAGAGGACTAGCCCACATGGAGTTCTCACTTCCCCATACACACGACTGCGTCATCTCCTCCATGGCTGCGCAGTCATTGGAGTGAGGCTCTTTTGGGGCAGTATCATCCGGGGGAGTTTGGAGTTGGGGTGCTGGGAAATCATTTGGAGCGCCATATGAGGAGGATTGTTGGAGTTGGGAGAACAGAGATTGTCAAGATCAGTCACAGTAACAGCGTTCGAAATTGGGGGAGGGTCAAGTTGTGAAGGGCCAAATTTTGAAGGTTGGAACCAAGGGAAACCCTTTCTGGGTTTTCTGGATTTTTCTGGGTTTTGGGCAAGGATCACATTCCCAATTTCCAAGAACTTTCTGAGCACTCTTGAGTGGGCAAATCAGGGGGCGAAGTCAGGCAGCATTGTAGTTTTGGAGCAACAGCGCAGTTTTATGGAGGAGCTTGCTATTGTAGTTGTTGGGCTTTCTTGTATTCGTCACCTGGTGCTTGTAGCTTGCCTTGTACAAGCCCAGGTGCATTTTCTCCAACTCGTTTGTACCACAGCAACTATTATTAATAAAATCTTGGCTAGTTTGTGGATTTGGAGAAATTTCTAGTTTATGTGTATGCATTTCTGAAAATTTTTGTGTTGCTACCTTTGCACGTCTTGTTATTGTTAAACACACACATGGGAGCAACAAAATGTGAATGATAAACGGGAGAGTACACTTATTATTAACAAATGATATACATTATAATACATGGTGTGACCCTTGGATTCATATTCCAAGTGGTCTCTTGGACTCTTTTGGCTGTTCAGCTTCCACACTAACCCTTAGAGGATTAGGTGTCCAACATTCCCCCATTAATTCAAAGGGTTATGTATGAGTCCAAGAAGAGAGCTGTAATACAAAACGTGCAAAAATGCATGGCAGCACAGTGCACTAGGCTGAATGTGCTCTCTAAAATGTTGGTATAAGGGGCGGTGGTTTAAGGATGACCACCAACACTGGAACGCTTAGTGCAGTTCCCAGAACTCTTCCAAGTCTGGCATGAAGCTCAAGTCTTCTGCTAGAGGAAGTATTCATGATGTTTTGAAGAGGGAAACCTTCAACCATGAAAGGAAGTTCTCACCTCGCATAAAAGGGAGAACCTCAACCTGAAAAGGGAGGTCTCAACCTGTGATGGTTTAAGGATGACCAACAACTCTGAAATGCTTAATGCAATTCTTGGAAGTCTTCCAAAACTGGCAAGAAGATGAGGTCTTCTGCTAGAGGAAGTGTCCCCGATCCTTTGAAGAGGCTTCACCAACTGAAGGCATGCTCAGGGGCATCTTTGTCTCTAGCTACAACTCTGAATCTGGTGTGGCAGGTTGTGGCTCAGGCTCGCTTGATGTGGCTTTGAAGCTTGTAGATGACCATCATTTCCCCCCCTGTCAGATACAAGGTCAGATGATGGAGAAAACTCAACTGCAAGACTGTTGAATACTCTAGAACAAGTTCTGACATGTGACTGGAACATCTTCTTGGTTGTTGATGCCCATTGCCAAGAAGCGATCCATCTAAGATGAATCTTTGTTCTTGGAGGAGGTTTGTTTCTAAAGCATCTATTTGAAGAACGACTGGTTTTATGACAATGCTTACATGGATGAAGATCAAAACAGTGATCTTTCAGATGGCCAACTCGGTCACATTGTTGGCATTTCACAATCTGTTGTGGCTGCTGTGGAAGAGGGGCAGAATCTGGAATAGCTGGAGGTGAACTGTCATGAGGAGCAGGTGAAGATGAACCGTCCTGAAGAAATCCAGCACTTTGAAATTGGATTGGTTTGGAGTAGTCTGGAATATGAAAGGACAGGTCCTTGTCATATCCAAGACCAGTTTTGTGCTTGTTGTGGACAAGCTCTTCCCAAGGTTTGATGATTGGCTTGGGAAGTGTTAGCTGAATTTCTGCATCTGTATGCAATTCTGCTGCTTCATTGGGCACTAGATCTGAAACAACTTCAACAATATTGACTTGTTGTTGATGGGTGGTCGTCTCAATGTTCTGAACAAAAACAGGTTCAGAATGATGTCTATTTTGATGTAGCTCTTCTTGTTGTAGCTGTGATTCAAGCTGCAAAAAATCGATCTTTTCTTATGCATTATGCAGGCAGGTCTGAATGTCACAGAGAGTGTCTTTGTTGATGTTTACCATCCCATCATCATTGGACTGTATCAAAGTATTTAACAAATCTAATACATCATAAATTAAAGCCATTTTCTGGGCTTTAACAATCAATGTTCCAATCAACCAGCAGCAATCACTGTGATGCTAAAAGAACACTACTTTCATGAACCATACATACTTATGCAGCAGTCAATATACCAAGTAATCAACAACTCTGGAATCAACAAGTAATTACCTCTTTTCTTCAAAGATATAATGTCATTATCCTCTCAAGTGGGGGTTCGATCCATACAGAGTTCAAATCAAGGTCTTAGAAGATGTTGAAATCCCATCTCAAGTCAGTCGATGTAGAGTCGTTTTCTTGTAAGAATCAACACGTTGATATGGAGGCTTTATCAAAGAAGTGGTAATGAAAAGGAAAACATGTATGTATAACAAGTGTCCAGGAATAATAATTACTCAAAAATTCAAGCTACAACAAGAGTTACTTTCCCCACATCTACACCTAGCTTCACTTTATTCAACTAATACTTAGTAAATAGAAATTATGCTTGTTATTCTACAAATACTTCAGGCTGAAATATATTGCAGGTGACATATTTATTCTGGTTGTTGAATCATAAGGATTGATGTAGTCAAACTCCAAGTCTGATAAGCATATCCGCTGGTATATCGCACAAAACTGATTTCACAATGCGCAATATAAAATGAATCCCGAGAAATTTACACACAAAACAAATGAGGCTCTAGCTGCGGGTCTGGAGATCGCTACAAAATCTGGTCACGCCCAATACACTCCTGTACATTTGGCCATAGCTCTTACTGAGGACAAAGGGGGTAGTCTTTGTCAAGCGATTTCATCTGCTACAGGTGGAGAGGAAACTGTGGAAGCAGTACAAAGAGTCCTTCGATAGGCCCTAAATCAATGATGCTTGTACCCCTCAATTCACATACCAACGATACAGCAGAGTTGGTGTGGAGGAGGCTACTGAATACGCAAACCCTTGCCAATACAAAAACCCAATCCTTATAGTTGAATTCTTTCGCTATGGATCACATGGAAGGAAAACATGCTCCCACACCTTTGGCACATCCCTCTGATGCCGGCGCGACATGGTCAGCGTGCCGGTCAATCCATTCGAAAGAAGAATGAAAAGAAGGCTAAAAAGGCTACAAGGAGCGGAAAATCAACGAAGCCTACTCCATCGAAGCATAGTCACAAGCCCAACAATCACATTCCTTTAAAGCAAGTTTGCAAAAGACCAAAAAGGACAAGGAAGAGAAGAGTAAATAGATTGAAGATCGGAAGACACAGAGACAACGAATTGCTGGAAAGACAGCTACAAGTGTAAATAAACTGGCAACTAACTCCCATCTGCCAAAGCAGCAACAACTAAAGCCTTAGAATGTTGAGGTCACAGAAGCTGCCTCAACTCCTCTAATTGAAGTGGCTATGTCAGACTCTCCCAATTCGAGGCAACTTGATGTACAACCAGATCGCAAGAACAGCGTTCAATCTTCATCTTTTAAGCTCCAAAGATCTGACCTTGAGAAACCTTCTGAAGCAACGGTTGTGCATGCCTCATCTCTCAATGATCCAGATTCAAACAGTTTTGAGTTCAGATTAATACCTGAAAACGATATCCCCTCTGAAGAAATATGTACTCCAAAGTTATGTAATTTTGAGTTTGGCAAGCCTCTTACCATTGTCTCAAATTCTCCAAATGCAAGCCCACAGTTACAAAGAGTAGCTCAGGTCCCACCATAGGTCTCCCCTGTAACTGACAATAAAAAGTTGGATTCAGCACATTCCTATAGAAAGTGGGGCAATTCAAGAACACTGCCAAAGGATTCAGAAGACTTCTGATGTTTGGCCAAAAATCCCAAAATTCTCATGCTGAAAAAGATGTGGATGGCTCAAGAGAAGGACGGGTCCTCGTTTGAGAAGATTGAGTCTATACCAAGAGAAGGAAATGAAATTGGCAAACAAACATGGCAGTTGTCTGGAACAAAGCCAAAGACTAGGCGTTACATATGGGATGTGTTATGCTCAGCAGAATGGCAGCGAGAATGGCGCTAATATTCCCAGGGGAAGGAGCGTTATATTCATGCACAAGGAATCACCAACATTCAGATTTGAAGTGAAAACTTCTTGATAAACAGAAATATATATATAAATATCTTATTAATAAATGAATTGACAGATGATGATTGTTTACATAGGGAGTTCCTGGCTTATATACCACCATGGGCACCCTTTGGGAAAGGGCATGATCTTATGATTGTGCCCTTTCGTCTAATTAACCTAAAATTAAATAAACAATAAACCTAAAATTAAATACTAACTAATTTTTTACATAACATTGCCTTCCTCTCGAAAGAATGCTTTGTCCTCAAAGCATACGTAACGACGGATGTTGTTGACAACGTGCTTCATTCTCCCAAGAAGTGTCTTCTTCGGGTAAGTCCCTCCACTTAATCAGATATTCCAAGATGATGAAAGTCCCACACTTTAAAAGGTCTTGGATTAATCTCTCAATTTCTGTTTTTTGGTGATGTGGATATCGGTATGGCTTGATGTTGATGGGGTCTGGCCTTGCCTTGACTTCTATTGTATGCTCAATTTCCCTATTAGGCGTCATCTTCGTAGGTAGGTCTTGAAATACATTTTTATGCTTCCGAATTAGATCTTGTATCTCTGGTGATTCTTCACTGGTCATATTTGCAGATAACATTTCTAATTGGTGACATTGTACTACATAAGCGGGTGCTCCTTTTCGAATCATCTTCGTCATCTGAGATGATGATACAATTTGATTCTTTGGTGCTTGTAATCTGTGTAATTTGTACTTCTGACCTCCCCATTTGAATTTTATAAATTGTACTTGATGGTTGGCAGCATAAGTACCTAAAGTTCGTAGCCATTGGATACCTAAGACTACATCTACTCCTCCTAACCGTACTGTGAAGAACGAAAACTCTAAATTAAAGTCTTGAATCTGCAATTTGACCTTATGGCATTTCTCCACCTTTTCAATCTTCTTACCGTTAGCTACCATCACTTTCATGTTTGGTAAGGGAAATGAAAAAATATTGAGTCTCTTTGCCACAGTTGCATCTAAAAAATTGTGTGCTACCAGAGTCGATGAGAACCATTACGTTGTTCTTCTTTATGTGTCCTTTTAACTTTAAGGTCTGAGGTTGTGATATACTTGTCATAGCTGATAGTGATATTTGCGGAATTCTTCCGTCATCTAATTCTGGTGAGAATTTTGGGGCATCTTCTGTTTCTTCTATGTTAGAATCTTCACTGTTTGAATCATTGGTTGCTTCACAATTATAGGTTCTTTGGTTCTTTTCCTTTACCACATCTATGTTTGGGGTCCCACTTCTCACCACAGCATTTGCATTTACCATCTTTTATCCTTTGCATTTCCACATTAGATTTTTCATCTTCACGACGATGTGGTGGAACATATCTTGTATATTTGAGTCCACATATTGGGGTATTCTTCGTCTTGAATATGTTTTTTCCGCTTTTGACCAAAATATTGGTTCAAATTTCTTTTCGGTTGTTTTTGCTTTTCATCTTGCTACTTCTATTGATGTAATTTCATGCATCTCAAATTCTACTTGTAAATGGGTTTTGAGTCCCGAGATGTATGATTGAATTAGACGAGATTCTGATAACCTAGGTACTTGTGTTACTAAGGTTTCCCATTCTTGAGTGTATTCGTCCACACTCCCTTTTTGTCTTAATTTGATGAATTTTGAAAAGAACTCTTCTTCCTTTACACCTTGGAATCTTTTAAAGAATGCATCCTTAAATTTTCTCCAGCTAATGACGTGTGTTGTCTTTTTCCACCACATATACCAATTATATGCTTCCCCTTCCATTTTCATGGATGCGTGCCTGAGCTTTTCGTCATCATCATTGATGTCATATATCTCAAAGTATTCTTCTGCTCTATTTATCCATGCAACATTGTTTTTTCCGTTTCCGTCGAATTTACGCATCTCAACTTTTGCTCTTCACTGGTATGTCGCTAATGGTTGAGCGAAAAAGGGGTGTTGATTGGTAAAGGTATCCCAAAGTTGCTTGTTTGTAAGAGTTGCGTTACTCACTTCTTGGTGGGGTGTCGCTGATTTTTTTGGGGATTCAGCTTTTTCATGAGAGTCTGTTGACTTTGTTGAATCTGATGAGTTGTGCTCCTGATTCTCTTCATTTTCTTGTAGTAGTTGTGCGGGTGTACAATTCATCTTTTTACACAAAAGTTTCAGCAATGTTAAGGACTCTCTGAGATCTACTTTTGTTTGGACATGTTGATTTTCCATCTTTATTTCTATTCGATTTGTCGTATCCTGAAGATTTTTGATATTGTCAGCCTGTTTTTTGATATTGTCAGCCTGCCCCTCAAGCTTGATCTGGATTTCATCTAATCTTTTATTGACCTCGTCGTGGTTGTTATTTATCTTATGCTCCGCATCCAACAATTTTTTTTGGAAATCCGCCATTGTCATTGTTGACATAGGCGAGTTTCGTTGGGGAGGTGTATTTAAAAATCTTGCGTTTAATTTATTTATTTTTTTAATAATTAAAATTAAATTAATTAATTTAATATATCGACATAAGTTTTTTTAATTAATTAAATTAACTTTAATATATATTAGATTAATTAAAATCATTTAATTAATAAATTACTTATATATGTTATATAGATATTATTATTATATATATATATATATATATATATTATTATATTATTATATAATATATAACTTTTAATTAATTAAAATAAATTAATGTCACCCATTTGACCAATGGACACAACGTTTAACAGCGGAAGAACAAAATCTTTTTAACAACGTGTAATAATTTATAATTAACACGCGGGGACAGTTCTGAACCGTCACGTTTGACCATCGAACACAGATACACCGTCGAGCTCATTGCAGGTTACGCAGAACTACCGCAGGGTTCAACGTCTTACCGTAGGTTACACAGAACTTGCCGCAGGTTATTATAAAAAACAACCGATTGCCGCAGTATTATTATTAGTTTTTGCGAAGTTACTGAATGGGACGTGTTGTATTTATGGGGGTCGTTGTTTGATAATTCTACCACGTCAGTGGAGTTAGCAAAGATTTAACCTTAAAAGGCCCCTATATTACGTTGAAGTTACATTCAACTCAACGCCCACCGAACAACAAGGGTTCAATTGCCAGAAAATGGCCCACTTATAACCAGACGAATTCTGGGATTTGAGCTTAATGACGGCAGCAGTGTTCCACGGCGGTCTCAAGCCTGTAACAACACACTCCAGGCAGGCACGAATAATCCACACGGACTGCTATTTTCTGAAAAAACCCGTAGGTTTGATGGCCAGCAGAACTTGTGCTTGTCACCAATTCGTATTGGCTCTGATACCAGATGAAGTGAAAACTTCTTGATAAACAAAAATATATATATATTAATATATAATATCTTATTTATAATGAATTGACAGATAATGATTGTTTACAATGGGGGTTCCTCGCTTATATACCGCCATGGGCACCCTTTGGGAAAGGGCATGATCTTATGATCATGCCCTTTCGTCTAATTAACCTAAAATTAAATAAACAATAAACCTAAAATTAAATACAAACTAATTTTTTACATAACAAGATTCAATATGCCGCGCGATCTCTTCTACGCATCCGTCTCCCAACATTCAAATTCAATATGCCGCTCGATCTCTTCTACGCATCCGTCTCATAGTAATGAGGTAAAGAGTGCAGGCTTGAGCACAAGAATAAACATCATCTTAAAATAACTAAGTAATCAGACCATATCAGCAGGCCATAAAACTAGTGGCTCACAATAAATAGGCAAAGCAGGAATACACCTGCAGCTCTGATACCATGTTAAACACACACATGGCAGCAACAAAATGTGAATGATAAACAAGAGAGTACACTTATTATTAACAAATGATATACATTTATAGTACATGGTGTGACCCTTGAATTCATATTCCAAGTGGTCTCTTGGACTCTTTTGGCTGTTTAGCTTCCACACTAACCCTTAGAGGATTAGGTGTCCAACAATGATCATTGTAAAATTTCCATTAGGAATATTACAAATTCATGT
This sequence comes from Pinus taeda, assembly GCA_000404065.3. Lineage (NCBI taxonomy): Eukaryota > Viridiplantae > Streptophyta > Pinopsida > Pinales > Pinaceae > Pinus > Pinus taeda. The sequence goes on along the minus strand of APFE031416462.1, from coordinate 67,852 downwards.
GGATTTACCAATGCCCCTTCATCTTATTAGTCCATAGTTTTCGGATCTAATTCATTTAATTTTGTCATATTTAATTTCAAGATACAAATATAGATGAATGTATTTATTATTTATTATCTAATCTATGTTAAATTTCAATAACAAGCAATAGTGATCATTGTAAAATTTCCATTAAGAATATTACAAATTCTTGTGGATTTACCAATGCCCCTTCATCTTATTAATCCCTAGTTTTTGGATCTAATTCATTTAATTTTGTCATATTTAATTTCAAGATACAAATATAGATGAATGTATTTATTATTTATTATCTAATCTATGTTAAATTCAATAACAAGTTGTCTTTAGTGCGACTTTTTGGAAGCTATTCCGGTGGGTTTTCCCAGTGTAATTTCTCTAAAATCCGACAGGGATTTATTGAAATCACAAGTTTGATGGATAAGCCATGCAAAATCGAAGTGCCCTAGGGGTTTTTCAGGGCACTGAATCCATATATATAGTCAAAAAACCAGTTTAAATAACACACATCAAGATTTCACCTCAAATATTTCCACCGGATTCTAAAACCGGAAAGTCCAAAAAGTCGCACTAAAGACAACTCCTTTCAATAAGTTCAGTCTTTCAAGAAAAACAATAAATTCTTTAATTAATGTTTGAATATTTAATCTTCAAATTTCAACTAATTCTTAATTTTTCAACTAATTCCTGTTTCAAAAATAAATAAAAATCTTCTTCCTTTTTTCTACTAATTCATTTCTCAATCTACTTCTCGATCATCTTGGTTATTAAGATTTTCGGAATTATTTTACTATTTTTCATGAAGTGGGCGGTCAAATATTATAATTTTTCAACGTTGGTCAAATATTATATATTAATCTGAACTTTTGACGGTTATTCCAACGAATACATAATTCAAAAGAAAAAAACCTATTAAAGGGCCTTCCAGCACTCGTTTACTCACAAGGCTCTCTTTAGTCCCTGATGATGGATGGAGATCCCATCCAAAACGTTGGATGGATCACAGACATTACACAGTGCTATTCCGAAAATCTCTAACAAAAGGCATACATTTCAAGGAGGAAATGGCAGACTGACAGCACACATTTCCGGAATTTGTCAACGCATTTATTGCAGAGAGGGCTGACACGAAATTCTAGAAATCTGAATATGAATCTTAAGGTTGCATGGGCATGATTTTCCAGGGCTAAGTTGTCAGTTCAGTGGCTTGACTTTCTGAGCAGATAAAGTTGAGCAAAGGCACAAAATTTGATGCTGGGATGTTCACTCAGTAGCATGAGTTTCTATGCAGTGATTGTTGAACCTATGGCATGAGTTTCCAGACTGTGATACAATTTCCTAGAGGCTGGCACAATTTTAAAGGAAGAGATAAGTACCCCCATGATTTAATGTTGTGTACATTTCTCTGAGATTATAAGCAAACAAAATACTACTTCAAACTGGTTTTCCCATTTGAAGTTTTTCCAAGGTCAAAGGTTGACCAAAAATATCAGTATCTTAAACTGTGTGTGTATGTTTGTGTTGTCTATTATCAGCTGAAAGCAAAGAGTGAAAGTAGTGGTAGCCTGGCAGTCTTTTATTTGAATGCACATTTATATTTATATATCATCTACATTGAAATGGGTTGTGGGCAACAAAGTTCATGTGCAAAACAAACTAAAACTGGAGGGGCTACAGGGACCTAACATTTTCTACATGGTATCGAGGACTTGTGAACCTTAGCTGATAAACAGTGACCAGCAAGCATAAAACTTCCTATACACTAGAGATCTGTGGTTGAGAGGGAGGTGTTTGCAAATTTTCAATGAGTGGAAGTTGTGTTAGTTGAGAGAGTCAAATGGCTACTGGTTTGAGGGTGGAGGATAGGCTAAGTGGGGCTGAAAATTTTGGCCCATGGAAGGAGAGGATAGTCTTACTGCTTGAGGAAGTTGAGGTGTGGGATACTGTAGAGTGAAGTACAACAACCAACTGATCCAGTTCAGATGGCATACTTCAACAAGAAGATGTGAAGGATAAAAGGATCTTTCTAGATGCTATCAAAGACCACATTATATGGCATATATCATGGAAGAAATATGCCTGAGATGTAGGACTCCTTGATAAAACTTTATCAGAGTAACAATGAGAACAGGAAGGTGGTGTTGTGTGAGAAACTAAAAAACACCAAGATGACCAACACTGACACGATGACCTCCTACCTTCCCAAGATCACACAGGTGAGAGATGAGTTGGCTGCAGTGGAAGAGATTATCCTTGAGGACCAGTGGTCATGACGGCATTGGATGGTTTTCCTAATCTGTGGGATGGATTTATAGGTGGTGCCAAAGAGCACTTTCTTGTTTGGAGTAGGATGTGGGATGATTTCATCCAGGAGAAGGCCAAGAGGAATGCCAAGAGTGATAGTCAACGTGGTAGGGTGGATGAGGAGGAGACTATTTGTTAGTTTTTGTAGCATTGGATGTGTTCTAACCTTGAAATTTTGTGGAGATGCTAGAATGCATGCGATCTCCAAAACCCAGAAATCGTTTCTGGAAATTCCGCCTAGAAATGACTTAATTAAATTATTAGTCAGTTTTTAAATATTTCCTCAGTCTAACTTAGGGAATATGACTAATTAATCAAAATTAATTAAATTAAGGTGTGAATATTCTAGAAACTCACACGGATCGACTTCAAGTTAAATCCTAGCCAACGACTAAGATCTATTCTTGGCCGTTGAAGTCTCAACAGAGGATTATAAGAAGAAGTCGATGGAGCTTGGAAAAATCACTTGTGCAATTCGATTTCATGAGCAGATCGATTTCCAGAGTAGCAGTAAACAGTTGTCGAAGAGAGAGCCAATGAGATCGAAGCAGTAAGAGGGGCAGGGAAAGTGAAGCCGAAGGAAGGATTCCAGTTTCGGTGAGTGCATTTGCAGAGAGGCAAGTGAGCCACAAAGAGGCTGACGCAGAGCAGTGCAGTAGCCTCTAGAGGCAATTTCGAATCCGCTTGGGAAACGCAGAGTGCAGTGCCAGAAGTTGGGCAAAGATTCCAGAAGCCAGGAGAGACATTTTCCCAGACAGTAGCAAACCAAACGGCTAGAGGGGAAGTTGGTTCGAGCTTATAGTGCAGAAGTGACTGCGCTAGGGTGACATAGTAGCTACGCAAAGCCAGTTTGGACTGCTCAATTTGAGCTGAGGTCAGAGCCCAAATTTCCCTATGGAGTGAGGAAATTCCTCACTAGATTTTTCTTGTCTGTTTTTCTCTATAGGATTGCAATTTTCGGTATCCAATTGTACTCAGATTATTTCACTGCTGCATAATAATAAAACCCTCAGCTGCTGCACCAGTTTTCCCAAGTTGGGTTTGTCCAGGGACATTGTTCCAAAAATAACTGTCATTTTATGTGTGTGCTAGTATTTCTTCCAGCGTTTATTTCTTCCGCAGTTTACTTGTGTAGGTTGCAGTGTGATTGATTCAGTATTTGTTGTAGCAAACAGTAAATAAATAGTTAAAAATTAATTTAACAATTAGGATAATTATTTCTAGTTGTTGCAATAGGATTTTGGTTTCTGAATTTTCACATGGTATCAAAGCGCAAATGATCAGCCTGAGAGCTCAGTAGTGAAGGAAGGGCAGCAAATCGAAACCCCAGAGGCAATGCAGTCACCTTGGCCAAGAGGTCAAATTTCTTGAGGAGAATCGATTTTTCTGAGAGGGGGACAGGAAAATTCAATCTTTCTCGATCGAGGGATTCCAGAGGTAAAGGGAGCAGTCAGTATTTTTCGCAGAGCAAATCTCTAACTGGACGCAGTAGTTTTGCAGCAAGTTGCTAGAGCAAAACTAGCTTCGGGTGGAAGAAGAGCACACACTGAGGGAAATTTTTCCTCAAGGAACTTCTAGTCTCAAGAAGTTCGATTTCCCTTGCAGATCAGCAGTCGTTGTGAGCAAAGTTTCTCATTCTAGAAGGGAGTGTGAATAGCTTAGCAGCCACTGAGCAGAAGTGAAGAGGAGCTTTTCGACATTGTTTGAAATGGCCATTGCTGGACTTCGAGATCAGGACAGGTTGGATGGTGCTTCCAACTATCTCATCTGGAAGGCAAGGATGTCCTTCCTTTTGGATGAATCAGGCTTGAATTCATTCATAGATGCAGTGGTAGCTATCCCCATGGATGCAGATCGGTTGAAGGAGTACAGAAAGGAAATGGCGCGGGCGAAGAGGTTGATCCTTGATGGTTTTCGAGATCACATTGTTTCACACATAGCTGGCAAAGGGACTACCAAAAAAATGTGGGAGACTCTCTCCACGTTGTACCAGGGTACTTCCGAACAGCGGAAGATGCACTTAGAGGAGAAGCTTGTGACATTTTGGAGACCCAAATTTCTACTGCGACAACTGATTAAGTATCTTCTATTTGTTAAATTACTGAACAAATTATTTACTACATCCTACAGTAAACACCGAAACTACACTGCAGCCTTTACCAATTAAATTAAATACAAAAACAAGAAATTGAGCAAGAAATAAATACACAACACATGACATCGTTATTTTTGACAAATGTCCCCAGAAAAACCCAATGCGGGAAAATCAGTGCAACAGCTGAGGGTTTGTATTATTAAGCAGTAGTTTTCTGAATACAATTCGTTGGATGCCCAACTGGCTATCTGATACATAGAGAAACTGGGCAAAAAAATAGTGAGATGATCTCACCTTGTCACTGGAAGAACCGGCACTGATCTGCACTGGAGATGAGCCTCCGCGCTGCCTCTGCGCAGTTCCGCGTCACTGCAACTGGGACTGCGCTGCACCTCCTACTCATCCTCTGCTGGCTAAAAACTTCAACTCTCTAGGCTCCTAGTCTCACACCCTGGCTCTGGCACTAAATCCTAACTGTTCCTCAGCAGAATTTCGATCTCCCTCTGAAGCTCTGCGGTGCCACAACGTAGCTCTGCATGGCCCTGCATCAGCCTCTTTGGAAGTCTTTCTACCCTCTCTGCCTTGTACTCTCTGACCCAAAAAAACTTCCATTCGGAAACTATCCCTACCCCTCACTGGAAGAAATCTCCTCGATCGATTCTCTAGCAACTGTTGCGATGCCCTCTCTGAGAAATTTGATCTCTTGATCTCTCTCCGATGTGTTTTACAAATTCCCATCAAAGTCCTTCTTATAATCCTCCAGTTGAGTAATCAACGGCCCAGATTAGATTCCAATCAATGGCTCAGATCATTTGGACTCGATTCTGTCTTCTTCTAGAAGTTTCACTCAATTTGATTAATGCCCTTTAATTATTTTAATTTCCTAAGTTTAGACTTGGGCATCCATCAAAAATAATTAATTATTTTAATAAAACTATCTCCGAGTGGAATTTCCCAAAACAATTTATGGGTATTGCGGAATACATGTGTCCTAGCCTCCCTACAAATTTTGAGGCTTAGAGCATATTCGATGCTATGTTATGCTCTTGACCTGTGAGAAATTTCAGAATACCAAATATGCGAATAAATACAACCCAGAACATAGAATAAAATGAGAAAAACAGCAAGTATTTTATTATTAAGAAATAAAACCAATGTTCACTTGCCTCTTCGAGGGGGGCAACCTCCAGCAGAGCAGAGCTCGATTACAAAATAAGACTCGATGATCTTTCCCTTCTAGCTACAACTATTTATGACCTTCAACAACCTAACAAATAGTGGTCCTTTGCATAACATGGGTTAACCACTTTACTTGTTAATTATGGCCCATTTGCAACTAATTGTGGTCCCTTTATTAAATGCAGGTTAACCACTTACAATTATTAATACGGGCTTTATTGACTCTTTAACTAACTATGACTATGACTCGACCCTATTGGGTTTATTACATGAATAAAAGGGTTAGGGTTGGACCCTAACATGCCCCCCCCTTCAAAAGCAGCTTTGTCCTCAAGGCTGAAGCTGCAGAAACTGCTATAGAATAGTAGTTGGTTCCCAGGTCGCATCTTCTGGAGAGGTGTCTTTCCCCTTGACGAGGACTTCCTTGATCGTGCGGTCGTGCAGATGTCTTTCATGAGTATCGAGGACCTGTTCAGGTTGGAGCCAGAGTGAACCTTCCTCATCCAATTCAGGTAGACTAGTTTGAATTCTGCAATTGTTCCCCACCACTTTCTTGAGGCATGATACATGGAACACTGGATGGATTTTTGAAGTTGGTGGCAAGGCCAACTTGTCGGCTACTGCTCCAATGCGCTGAAGTATTTGATAAGGTCCGTAGAATTTTGGGGCTAATTTCTGGCAGCCCTTTTCTTTGAGCGATGTTTGCTTATATGGTTGCAACCGCAAGAATACCTAATCCCCTTCTTGAAATGTGCGCTCTGAACGATGTTGGTATGCCTGTTGCTTCATTCAATTCTGAGCTTGATGGAGATTATCTTTGAGACGAGCTAGCATGGCAGCACAATTCTGTAGAAGTTGATCAACTGCTTGCCCTTAGAGCATCCAGGGATATAAGAAATAGGTGAAGGTGGGAGTTGGCCATACACTGCTTCATATGGAGCCATCTTGGTGGCTTCATGATAGTTAGTATTATACCACCATTCAGCTAAAGGTAGCCAGTGTACCCATTGATGTTGCTTTCCTGAAGTGAAGCACTTTAGGTATGTCTGCAAACATTTGTTGGCTGCTTCAGTTTGACCATCAATTTGGGGATGATAGGCAGTACTCAGTTGGAGTTGGTTGGGTGCCTTGTAACTTGAAAAGTTCTTGCCAAAATTTGTTGGTGAAAGTCGGGTCACAATGAGACACAATGGAAGTTGACATGCCATGCAGTTTGAAGATCTAGTCAATGAAAGCTTGAGCCACCAAAGTGGGGGTAAATGGGTGGGGTAGAGCACAAAAATGAGCATATTTAGAAAGTTTGTCCACAACCACCATGATGACGGATTTGTTGCCCGACTTTGGGAGACCAGTAATGAAATCCATTGAAACATCCGTCCAAAAGGAGGCAGGGATTGGAAATGGTTGTCAAGTTCCTGGTAACTTGACTATTTCTCCTTTGTGGCGTTGACACACATCACATTCAGCTACGAAAGTAAGAATGACATTTTTCATGCCTGTCCAAAAGAAAGAGCGACGAGTGCGAGCATAAGTCTTCTGAAAGCCTGCATGCCCTACAGTGGGAGATGAGTGCAACTTTGCCAAAATGTGAGTTTTGAGGGTGGATGTCGGCAATATAACTACTTGATTCTTGTAACAAATAATCTCATCCTTCCAAGAGTAGCCAACTGAGAAATTAGGATCTGCTCTCAAGTTATTAATGAGTTGGGAGAGAGAGGGGTGTGAAAACCATTCCTTGCCGGCTTCTTCAATCCCATCGGGTATGGGAAGAGAGATTGATAGCAGGGTGCTTTCATCCTCAAATTGGCACGATAAAGCATCTGCTACTACATTTTCACGCCCTTTCTTGTAAATTATCTCATAATCATATCCCAACATTTTGGCCAACCATTTATTTTGCTATGGTAATGATAGACGTTGCTCCAAAAAATATTTGAGGCTTTGATGGTCTGTGCGAATTTAGAAATGTCGCCCCAATAAGTATGGTCGCCAGGTATCTATTGCATGTAAGATGGCCATCGTCTCTTTCTCATAGGTAGATTGTCCCAGATGTTTCCCACTCAGTTGTTGGTTGGTGAAAGCCAAGGGTCGACCTTCCTGCATTAAGACAACACCAATACCAATCCTTGAAGCATCACATTCAATCACAAAAGATTTGGTGAAGTCAAGTAGTGCCAATACTGGGGTGGAACACATGGCCTGTTTGAGAGCCACAAATGCCTGTTGTGTTGCATCAATCCAGAGGAATGAACTTTTCTTGAGAAAGTTAGTGAGGAGTCTAGCAATGCAACCGGACAAATTTGCGATAGTAGCCAGTGAGACCCAAGAATCCCCTCAAACTCTTCAAGGTTTTTGGTTGGGGCCAATCTTGCATTGCTTGTATCTTTTTGGGATCAACCCTGACACCTCCACGACCCACCACGTGTCCCAAATACTCTACTCATACCACTCCAAAAGAGCACTTGGACAATTTGACAAATAATTTGTGATTCTGGAGCAGTTGCAAGATCAGGTCTACATGATGAAGATGTTTTTCCTAGGTTAGGTTGTAGATGAGAATGTCATCAAAGAAAACAAGGACAAATTTTCGAAGATATGGTTTCAGCAGGTGATTCATGAGGCTTTGAAAAGTAGATGGAGCATTACAAAGACCAAATGGCATGACCAAGAATTCATAATGGCCTTCATGAGTTCGAAAAGCAGTGTTGGGAATGTCTACTTCTTTCATGCGTATTTGGTGATAGCCACAGCAAAGATCTAGCTTGGTGAAGAATTGAGCACCATGTAGTTCATTAAGCAGATCATCAACAACCAGAATAGGGAATTTGTCTTTGACAGTGAGCTTGTTGAGGGCCCGAAAGTCTGGACACATGCGCCATTTCCCATCTTTCTTTAGCACCATGACCACTGGTGATGAATAGGGACTGATGCTAGGACGAATAACACCTGCTTCAAGGAGTTCCTTGATGATTTGTTCAATTTCATTCTTTTGGGCGAAAGGATATCGATATGGGCACACATTAGGCAGTGGGGACCCAGAGACCAAAGTGATGTTATGATCATGTTCCCCTCTAGAGGGTGGAAGCTCTTTAGGTTTGTCAAATACCTGCTAGTGGCAGTTTAAGACCTGTTGCATCTCAGGATGGATATGAAGAGTAGTGGATTCTATGGCCTAGATGGCATTAAACTAGGTAATGACTCCATGATGGCCCTTTTTCAACAACTTTTCCATTCGGTGCAAGCTAATGATAGAAGGAGCACCTGCCTAGAGCCCACGGAGTGTATTAATGTGGTCATTCTGCTTAAAGCTCATATATAACTCCTAGAAATCCATTGTGATTGGCCCTGTTGGAAATACTGAGAGGGGGGGTGAATTGGTATTTCTTTTCAATTGTTATTTTTATCAGTTAAATCATTTATATTTAGAACATAAAAATAAATAACAAGAATAAATGTTTTTATTAATATAATCTTTGCAGTAAATCAAGTACAATGTATATAGGGCTTCAACCAGTGGCCAAGCACCAACTTGGACTTTTTGTGAGGCTCCAACCTCCAGAGCACTAACCCTGTCTTGTCAAGGCACCAACCTTGGATTTAGGAGCACTAACTCCCAGGACACCAATCCTTCCAATTCTGAGGCACCAACCCCAAGGGCTCCAACCCTCTGCTATAAATTGTCTGGATCTGTTTGGTAGTAATTCTCTACTCCCAACCTTGCTAGACCCATGACTTATTTCTGTCCTCCTACTTCTTCCACGTCTGCCAGACCTTCGGCTTCCTCTGTTTCTTACAATACACCCCCTGTAAACTTTCCTTGTTCTCTATTATAGATGCCCGATACGCACTGACCTTTGGCTTCCTTTTCGCTCGCTTGATCTTTTGGCTTCTCGACCTTCGACTTCTCAATCTTCGGCTTACCACTCTTCGGCTTCCTCTGTCTCTTCGAGTTCACCAATACTCAAAAGACACGTTCATTTGGAAGAGAGGCCGAATTACAAAAGTGTTGCATATTAAAATTATATCAGAGAGGTCCTTTTTAATATTTATACAATAAACTCAATATTTACTAAGGATTTCATAGGAGAGGCTATACCAACAGGGAGGTCCCACATGCCACGTCACTACCTCAATTCGAAATCGCAACTTTCGGAAACTCCCGCAATCACAACCCTTTGGCTTCACGATATAACAGTGTCGATGCCCCTATTTCCGACGGATGCGATATTCCAAAAAGCTTCTTTTGATAACTCAAACGGGTCCACAAATTATATCGCAATCGGTGGTCGGGTTCACAAGACTTATTGCAATCGGCAGTCCGGCGATGTCAACCCTTTTGAACTTTGCGATTCAACAGATGCGATATTTAGTTAAGCCATGCTATAATGGTGTAGCGGGTCCGCAATGCTATCGCAATTGCAGTTTTCAAGTGGCATTCCTTTGTGATAAATAACTTCCGATGCAGATGTGATATACTATTAAATCATGTTATAATGGTGTAACAGGTCCACAATAATATCGCAATCGCAGTTATTAATGTGACATCTATTTATGAATTGCAATATGAAAGTTCCAATGGGAGGATGCGATATTGCATTAGGGCTGTTACCATAAACTGTTCGGGTCCGTGTATTATGTCGCAATCGGGGATTTCAGTGTAACAGCAGCTTCAATACTTGCAACGCAACGGATGCGATATTGTATAAGGTTGTTGCCATAACATGTCTCAGGTCCACAGTACATATCGCATCGTGGGTTTTGGGTAGTGGCACATAATAGAACCCGCCGATAAGATTTCTATCGATATTATATACTGTCGAAAGGGCTCCCATGATTTATTTCTTCTGGCATGTGCGATAGATCTGCATTGTCTTGGCTCGTCGCTCCTGTGGTTTCTCTTTATTCCTATGACTTCCGATACTGCTCTGATAGCTCTTCTCTGCTCTGATATTCTCTGCTCTAATAGCTCCTATGATTTCCGATATTCTCTGCTCTGATATTTTGCAATACTCCTCCAATATGTTAACTCCTTTGATATTTCTCTAATATTTCATGTTAACTCCGACGTTAACACTATTTATGCACCTCCATCGATGTGTTCCTCTTTGCTTCTCGTGGCTTCCAATGACCTCTTCCGATGGCTTCCCATATGGCTTTGCTCCTTGGCTTCTTGCTCTTGTTTCTTCACGGATCTACTTTGCTTCCCCTTGGCTTCATATCATCATTTAGTATCTTAGAATATTGCCATATTGACATTAATGACAATCTAGATCAACAGGGCCTAGTGTGCAAAGCTATTCAGCGCCCAAGACAATGTCGCAACCACCCATATTAATCGCAAACATGTGGGTCTTTAGGTGGTAGTCTCCCATCTGAAGTTTAATATTTTCGCAGCAACCTTCACATTTCATTGTCCCCCCATCAGCAATAAGGACCTAGAAATTAGAGACTGCCCTTACAAAACAATGAACAGCTTCGGCGACTTGCTTATGGATAAAGTTATGAGTGTTGCCACTGTCAATCAATACTACTACATGGCGATGTTTAAGAAAGCCTTTGATTTTGAGAGTTTGGGGCGCATAAATGCCCGCCAAAGCATGTAGCAAAATAACTGGTTCATCTGGTGTAGTTGAGAGATCATCGGCTTGCTAGGTTTCCTCAACTTCATCCTCTGGCCCCCCAAGGCATGGGGCTTCCTCAGATGAGTTATGATTAGTAACATCAATTGAAAGAATTTGGTTCCTTGCATTTATGCCCCGGGGAGTATTTGTCATCATAGTGGTATCACAATCCTTGTTTTCTTCTTTCAGCGATTTCTGCTAGAGACACCTTTTGAACCTTAAGTGTTTGGGTAGGGCCCTGAACCTGGGTGGAAGGCCCCTTGGCTACGAAATTTGGACGAACAGACTGGGCAGCTAAGGCAAGTTCTACCTTGACAGCCTTTTTGCAAGCATCTATCCATGTAGGTGGGTGGTGCATCCGGACATGTGCTTGGATGGCTTCTTTGAGACCACTGATGAAACACTCCAAGTAGAAGTCATCTCCTAGCCCTTATGTTCTGAAGGCTAATGTCTCAAAAGCTGCAATGTAGTCTTTTGTTGTGCATGTTTGTTGGAGCTTAGTGAGACGGCCCAAAAAATTAGATGCTTGGTCAAAGCAGTCATAAAGGGCTTTTGAGAACACCTGCCACGTTATGTTCCCGGGATAACATTCCACATGCCACTACCATCATTGCCATCTTTCTTGGTCCAAGTAAAGGGCTCCCACACGTAGTTTAGTTTGATCATCGCGGATATCATTCAGGGTGAAATATTGTTCCATTTGTGCCACCCATACTGCCGGATTAGAGCCATCAAATTTATACATGTCCAGCTTGGGTAGTCAAGGGTGGGAATGTTGGTGATTTCCATGGAAGTGAATATGATGGCTAGATTCTCCTTCGAGGTGTTCATTAATACTATGCGCCTCCTAATGATACCTCGTCATGCTCTTGGTGACTAGCTGAAGCGATTTTGAAATGTCGTCCAGTTGTTCCTTGAACAAATCCAACCTTGATTCAAGGCGCTCGATCTTCTCATTGGCCATGACTTGAGCTTTGGTTTCTACCATAAACAAATCTCGGTCACTTGAAGTCATTCCGAAAAAATTTGGGACCGCCCGAAAAATGGGGCTGATCAATGAATGGTACTACTGCGATCAACTCGTCATCCTGAATCTTATGGGCTAAGTCTCTTGTAAGCGTCTGAACGGAGTTTTACTCCTCGCGGATCAATATTGTAGTGGCCAAATTCCATAAAACTTGATCCTACCCAATGTCCTGCAAAAATCAAGCCCATACTATAGCAGCAACAAGCCTCACTGCGCAGAGCGTCAAATCTGCCTGTGAAACCCCAACTGTTGAATGTGAGTTGTATTGCGGCGGCAGAACCCCAATTGGTGGATCTAATTGGTGCAGCTGCGACAAAACCCCAACTGCTACAATTGAAGTGTACTGTGGCCGTAGAACCCCAACTGGTGGATCTAAATGGTGCGGCGGTGACAGAACCCCAACAGTTAGATCTGAATTGTACTGCGGCGGTAGAACCCCAACTGGTGGATATGATCTGGCAGATAAGATAATGGGCGATCTTCATAGAGCCAAGGGAACTATGGTCACAAAGGAGTGTTAGGTGCTACAGATCGCAATATACATAAAGGTCCAACAATAGTACTCGACCCAATCTTTCAAGGCACTAACTAAGGAGGATCAATCATACCCTTAGCTGCACTACCTGACTACCCTATCGTACGTGCGAGTAATCTCCCCGAGTGTTGTTCTCAATGTACTATAGTAGCAAGACAGCCGACGGCTTAGCTAAGGCGAGGTTTCAGGTGAGCCTAAGGGGCTTTCGATATACCTAGAGGGTACATGGAAGTGCAGTCCGTGCGCAGTTCTGTCTAATGCGCTTCCGATATACCCAGAGGGTACGTGGAAGTGCATTCTGTGTGCGTTTCTATCTAATGCGCTACTACTCGAAGGGGTACCCACAAGGGTTACAAGGGAGTCCAACAAGCGTGACAACCTCTTGTATTTCCTCCGTGCATGCCTCCCCAAATCTGTAGGTTTATGAGCTCAACGACAGATCCCGTGGCTTAAAGACGCCGAAACACGTCTCTAGCCTAAAAAAAATCTGCAAAAATAGAGGTACCACGGCCCTGGAAAGTGCTCTGATACCACTTGTTATGCTCTTGACTTGCGAGAAATTCCAGAATACCAAATATGCGAAGAAATACAACTCAGAACACAGAATAAAATGAGAAAACAGCAAGTATTTTATTATTCAGAAATAAAAGCAATGTTCACTTGCCTCATCAAGGGGTCAACCTCCAGCAGAGCAGAGCTCGATTACAAAATAAGGCTTGATGATCTTTCCCTTCTAACTACGACTATCTATAGCTAAATGACCTCCAACAACCTAACGACTAGTGGTCCTTTGCATAACATGGGTTAACCACTTTATTTATTAATTATGGCCCGTTTGCAACTAACTATGGTCCCTTTCTTAAATGCGGGTTAACCACTTACAACTAATACAGGCTTTATTGACTCTTTAACTAACTATGACTGACTCGACCTTATTATGTTTACTACATAAATAAAGGGGTTAGGGTTGGACCCTAACATGCTACCAAAAATCAACAAAGTTGAGATGCACCAGGATGCAGAAGGGGGAAGGCATAGACCCCTTCCTCACTAGGATTCAGGAGATCCGGAACCAGCTTGCAGTTGTTGGGGCAATGCCTCAACCCACAAAGCTAATGCAATTGACACTCAATAGTGTCTCAGATGTTGATTTGGGGTAGCATCGGATGTGCTCTAGCCATGAAATTTGGTGGAGAGGCTAAAGCACATGAGATCTCCAAGACCCAGAAATGGTTTGGGAAAATTCTACCCGGTGAAGGAGATATTAAAATAATTAATATTTTTAATGGGTTCCTAAGCCTAAACTTAGGAAAATAAAAATATAAATGGGTATTAATATAAAACTGGGTTAGAAGATTCTAAATGACATGGATCAAGCCAAATCTAATCTTAGTCGTTGATTAGAGATGTAATCTCAGTCGTTGAAGACTCAACAAAAAAAGTATAAGAGAAGGCTTGAGGGTCAGTTGGAGATACACCAAGAGTGCTCAGTCAGTTCGATTTTCTAGAGCAGGGTTTGCTAAGAGAAATTGAACCAGTGATCAGAGTTGCAGCGAGGGGCAATGAGTGCAAGGTAGAGAGGCAAAGGCAGAGAGGTAGACCCAGAGCCAAAGGGAGCCACACAGAGGCCAACAGTGACTGCGGAGAGGCCAAAAGGGCCTATGTGATTGACGCAGACGCTGCAGAAGTGAAGCAGAGGGCTAGAGAGGCTGCGCAGAGCCTCAGAGGGCTGACGCAGAGGCCAGGAGGGTTGACGTTGAGCCTCAAAGAGGTGTTGGAGAGGGTTCGTGGAGAAGACTTTCAGAATCTCTGCTTCCGAAGAGGTATTACTGCCAGATTATTTTCTTTGTCGAGTGAGCCAGTTTGGCACCCAGTGAACTCAAGAAACGTTGCTTAATAATAAAACCCTCAGAATTGTTGCACCGGTTTTTCCAAGTTGGGTTTTTCTAGGTACGATTGTCCAAAAACAACGTTGTGCCTTGTGTGTTTGTCTATTTCTTTCAGTTGTTGATCTGTAGATGATTGAGACGGTATTGTGTTTATTTCAGTATTTATATGATTAAATAACTTGCTAGTAATTAAAACAAGTAGGCGAAATAAACCAGAGAATACAGAAGAAAATAAAATAAAATAAAAATAATGGGTAATACTTAGAAATTTAAACATGGTATCAGAGGATTGCAGATCGCAGGAGAGCTGAAGGCACTAGCTGAATCGAAGAATTTGTAGCAGAAATAGCTGTCCCAAGAGACAGAAGTTGTTCTTGGGCAAAAAGCAGCAGAGAAGGGTTGATGCAGAGGGCCTGCGTCATTAGTCTGAGCCAGAGAAGGGGCCAACGCAGAAGCAGTGAGAAGCAGAATAGGCTCATGAAGAGCCACGTCATCCTGCTCAGCCAAGTAGGAGTGACACAATTGGCTAGTGGAGCGATTAAGCCACTGTTGGGATTGTGCAGAGCCTAGAGGCTGAGCCCTTCAATTGTTGGGGCATAGGACGCTGTGGGCAGATTGTGAAGCGTGAAGCTTGTGGGGTGTTGTTGTTGTTGAGACAAAATAGTACCTAACGGGACAGAACCAAGGTAGTAGGGAGTCGCTACCTAAGCGGATTTCTAGCCAAGAAATCTAGAGCAGTGTTGCAGGAGCAAAGGAGATCAGAGAGGTGCGATTCGACGGTTGGCAGGAGGATTTCCAGGAGGGAAATCGAGACTTAGAGGGTGTCTAGCAAAGAACTTCAAGGAGGGAAGTAGAGACTCAGAGGAGTCCAAAAGAAGAGCAGAGATAGCCACAAATGGACTGAGGGATCAGGACAAGCTGTACGGGGCATCCAACTTTGTTATTTAGAAGGCCAGGATCTTGACCGTTCTGGATAGACATCGCATCAAGGCCTTCGCCTTAAGAACCGTGGCTATCCCAGTCGACCCAGCTGATAATGAAAGGTATGAGGATGCGATGGCCAAGGCGAAATGCATAATCCTTGATGGGGTCAAGGATCATGTGGTTCAGCATATTGCCAAGAAGAATACGGCAAAGGAAATGTGGGACACCTTGACGGCATTATATCAGGGCACTTATGTGCAGAGGAAGATGCTATTGGAGAATCAGTTGCAGTCGTATCAGATGCAGAAGGGGGAGAGCAGGTAGATCACTTCCTCAACAGGTTGAAGGAGATTCAAGACCAACTGACTTCCATAGGGGCCACATCGGATCAAGAGTTAATGGTGAGGACCGCCCTAAATGCAATATCCGAGGAGTGGGAGACATTTGTCCAAAGCATTTTGGGCAGAGAGAATATTACAGATTGGGAAGAACTATGGGCAGCCCTTCACCAAGAAGAGATCAGACGGTTGACCAAGGCGGGAAGTAGTAGCAAAGGAGCCCAGGTCAAGAAAGAGGAGGAAGAGGATGCAGCTCTGGCATCTGCGGGACAGCAGGGGAAGAGGAAGAAAAAGGACCTCTCCAAGATAAAGTGCTTCAACTATGGGAAACTGGGCCATTATGCAAACCAGTGTCCAAGGAAGAAGAATAAGGGAGAGGCGTCTGACTCCAAGGCAGCACCAGCTAAGGCGGAGGAGGTAGAGAATGATGATGATTGTGCCATGAGTGCTCATATACCTTTAGAGAAGAGGTGGGGTGACATCGAGATGTAGTCAGGAGGACCACATGAGATGTGGGGCAGGATCCTTGAGGTACCCAAACTCTTGGATCATATCCGGCTACGAGAGCCCCGAGAGACAGTAGCAGGATGACGGATGTCAATAGAAGCAAGATGCGGATGGAGCGATAGAACAGTGCTAGAGTGCAGTAGTCCCTGGCAGCGCAGAGAGGATTGTAACAGTGCGAGAGGCACAGAGGAGGTTGCAGCAATGCAGGAAGGCACAGAGGTGTTTGCAGCAGTGCGAGAGGCACAGAGGTGTTTGCAGCAACGCAAAGGTAGCAGAGGGAGCACAGGATAGTAGCAGAGAGACCTTCAGCATTAGGAGGGTTTCTAACCTGACAACGATGTCAGTAGTTGGGTAGATCAGTTACCATCGTCTCAGTAACTGAGTTGCAGTGCAGCAGTATAAGTGGTAGTGCTATGGGCAGCACGATGCAGCATGATGAGAGAGGGTTGCAGTGCAGATGCAGTGTTGGGAGAAAGGACCAACAACAGCACGGATGCAGAGGCACTATCGTACAAATGTAGTAGTGGCAGTGGTAGAGCCATGGGCAGCAATACAGGACACAGCAGTGCAGAGGATGTTGGTCAGGAAGGCCAAGCATCAGCACAGGTACCGGTGCCGGATGATCAGGGTGATGCTCAATGGGGGAGTTACTAGAGCACATTCCTCGCTAAGAGGGAATGTTGATTTGGGGTAGCATCGGATGTGCTCTTGCCATGAAAATTGGTGGAGAGGCTAAAAAACATGAGATCTCCAAGACAGGGAAATGGTTTGGGGAAATTCTACCTGGTGAAGGAGATATGAAAATAATTAATATTTTTAATGGGTTCCTAAGTCTAAACTTAGGAAAATAAAAATATTAATGGGTATTAATATAAAACTGGGTTAGAAGGTTCTAAATGACATGGATCAAGCCAAATCTAATCTTAGTTGTTGATTAGATATGTAATCTTGATTGTTGAAGACTCAACAGAAAAAGTATAAAAGGAGGCTTAAGGGTCAGTTGGAGATACACCAAGAGTGATCAGTCAATTCGATTTTCTAGAGCGGGGTTTGCTAAGAGAAATCGAACCAGTGATCAGAGTTGCAACGAAGGGCAGTGAGTGCAAGGCAGAGAGCTAGAGATAGTGTCGGAAGAACAGTGCAGAGGCAGAGAGGTAGACGCAGAGCTAGAGGGAGCCACGCAAAGGCCAGCAGTGACTGCGCAGAGGCCAGTAGGGCCTACGTGATTGACGCAGAGGTTGCAGAAGTGACACAGAGGACCAGAGAGGTTGTGCAGAGCCTCAAAAGGCTAACGCAGAGCAAGGAGGGTTGACGCTGAGCCTCAGAGAGGTGCTGGAGAGGGTTTCGTGGAGTAGACTTTCAGAATATCTACTTCCGAAGAGAGGTATTACTGCCAGATTATTTGCTCTGTTGGGTGAGCCAATTTGGCAACCAGTGTACTCAAGAAAAGATGCTTAATAATAAAACCCTCAAAACTGTTGCATTGGTTTTCCTAATTTGGGTTTTTCCGGGGACGATTGTCCAAAAATAACAGTGTCCCTTGTGTGTTTGTCTATTTCTTTCAGCTGTTGATCTGTAGATAGTTGAGACTATATTGTGTTTATTTCAGTGTTTATATGATAAATAACTTGTTAGTAATTAAAACAAGTAGGCGAAAATACAGAAAAATTTCTAACAGGTAATACTTAGAAATTTCAACATTAGAGGAGTGGCAAGTGTTCATCCAAAGTATCTTGGGCAAACACCCCTTGCCAAGGTGGGACAGGATGTGGGCCGATTTGCAGCTGGAGAAGTTGAGACAAGCTCTAGTAAAGAGCTCCATCAGTGGCAGTAGTAGCGGATCGAAGCAGGTGAAGGAGGAGGAGAATGTGGCCCTCACATCGAAGGGTCCCAGTCAGGGACAGGGGGAGCAGGGAAAAAAGAAGGACCTGTCAAAGGTCAAGTGCTTCAGATGTGGTGAGCTTGGTCACTATAGTACCCAGTGTCCTCTCAGGAAGAGGGACAAGGAGGAGAAATGGGACCAGCAGGCAGCATCAGCAGAGATCGGTAGGATGTCCTCAAGGCTGGAGGAAGACTTCGTCATGTTTGTTGATATAACCCCCGGGAGTCAAGTGGGGTGACTTGTTGTTGTAGCCCCAGAGTGCTACAAATGGGCAGGATTATTGAGGAGGTCCACCTATTGGATCAGTACCTTGCTACGGAGCCCACAGTTTTCAATAGCAGGATGCATCAATGACAGTAGATGCTTTCAAATGCCAGAGTGACAAATGCAGAATCTATTGGGGAGCGCAGTGCAAAGTTGGCAGCAGTGCAGGTGGCACGATGCAGAGTCAGCAGCAACACAGATGCCTCAGTGACAGCGCAGATACTAGCAACAGTCAGAGACTCAGGAGACAGATGCATCATACTGATCACAGTTGATTCAGTGTTTAGGATGTTTTTCAGTTGCAGATGTTGCAGTTGCAACAGCAATAGATGGAAAGGGAGTTGTAGTGTTGTCACCAGTTCAATAGAATCAAGAGCAGCACAAATGCAGCACATATCAAAGTTACACAATGGTTGGTGGGCAGCAGCAACCAGACATTAGCGGCGTGACAGGAAATAATGCAGAAACAGGATGTTGCTACAGAGGGCAACAACACTAGAACACATTCCTTGTTAAGAGGGAGTGTTAGTTTTTGTAGCATCGGATGTGTTCTAGCCTTTAAATTTTGTGGAGAGGCTAGAATACATGAGATCTCAAAAACCCACAATTGTTTCTGGAAATTCCACCTAGAAATGACTTAATTAGATTATTAGTTAGTTTTTAAATATTTCCTAAGTCTAAACTTAGGGAATATGACTAATTAATCAGAATTAATTAAGGTGTAAATATTCTAGAAACTCACGTGGATCGACTTCAAGTTAATCCTAGCCATCGATAAGATCTAATCTTGGTTGTTGAAGTCTCAACAGAGGATTACAAGAAGAAGTCGATGGGGCTTGGAGAAGTCACTTGTGCAATTCGATTTCATGAGCAAATCGATTTCCAGAGTAGCAGCAGTCAGTTACCGAAGAGAAATCCAAAGAGATCAAAGCAGTAAGAGAGGGGCAGGGACAGTGAAGTCGGAGTAAGGATTCCAGTGCCAGTCAATGCATTTGCAGAGAGGCAAGTGAGCCACAGTGAGGCTGACGCAGAGCAGCCCAGTAGCCTCTAGAGGCAATTTCAAATCTGCTGGGGAAAAACAGAGTTTCAGTGCCGGAAGCTGGGCAGAGGTTCTGGAGGCCAGGAGAGACATTTTCCCAGACAGCAGCAGACCAAACGGCTTGAGGAGAAGTTGATTTGAGTTGAGTGCAAAAGTGACTGCGCTAGGGTGACTATTAAAATTGGCAACTAGGGCCAAACTCCATGTGGATCATCTTACTTATGGCAACTGATATTTTTCTTGGATCCCTCTCATCGAGAGGTGTAGGATTGATCTAAAGATCATCCGATTCCGATAAGTATTCATGGAGTTATGAATTCATTTGTGTTATAAGACAATTCGTCAAGGTCGGCCAGCAACCAAATAAACCCCACATGTGCTCAATGTTTTAGTATAAATAGAGGTGGCCTTCAAGTCATTTCAACACACTTGGGATCTCTTCCTCTCTCTACTTGTTTTTGGGTTTTAGTAGGAGAAGAGATCCTAAGGAATAATGTTGCCCTGATCCAGAGGGCAAAAATCCGGAACTGCCGGAAAATTCAGAATTGTCAGAAAAGCTGGAAATGCCAGAAAAGCCGGAACTGCCAAAAAAATCGGCACTGCCGGAAAAGCCGAAACTGCCGAAAAAGCCGGAAATGCCAGAAAAGTCGGAAATGTCGAAACTGCCGGAAAAGCTGGAACTGCTGGAAAAGCTGGAAAAGACGGGATTGTCGGAACTGTCGGAATTGCCGAGAATAGTCGGAACTGCCGAAGCATCGGTCTCCGAAGGAAAGCAACATGCAAGGGATAGCTCACTGACATTCGGACAGTTGTATGTTACTTAGCAGCAAATACACCAAGCATGCAATGTTACAGCTAGCATGCAAGGGACAACTAGCATGCAACAACAAGCATGCTAAGGACAACAAGCATGCTAGG
>APFE031416462.1:0-45808 GCA_000404065.3 Pinus taeda | reverse complement strand
ATCCACTGACAGGATGATTCATTCTCGTGTGGACAAGATGATTAGTTCCCATGTCGAGGCATCCTACCCATGCAGTCTGGGACTCATGGGAAGTACCTCTCATCTAATCAATGAGTAGGGAAATGAGGATAGGGACCATAGTAGTACTATCGATGGACGCATCGTTGTATCTACCAAACTCCCTATGCTAGGATGACCTCCATTGATCTGGGATCAGTGTGAGTGGTTTGAGACACTCTCTTGTGACATTGATCTGGGATCAGTATGAGTGGCTTTAGACACTCTCTTGTGATATTGATCTGGGTTCAATAAAACTAACTTCGGGTTAGTAAGAGTGATGTGACACACTCTCTTTAGATGAAACTGACTTCAGGTAAGTAGAGAATGGTATGAGACATTCTCGATCAATTCTTTTTCTTCATGGTTCAGCAGAGCAGAGCAGAGCTCAGTAGATCAAAGCAGAGCAGAGCTCAGCAGATCAAAGCAGAGCAGAGCAGTGCAAGGCACTGATGGCAGAGATAGTACAGTCAGACATATGGATCAACAAATGGAGTTCTCCCTAGTTGAGAGGGAGTGTTAAAATTAGCAACTAGGGCCAAACTCCATGTGGGTCATCTTATTTATGGCAGTTGATATTTTTCTTAGATCCCTCTCATCGAGAGGTGTAGGATTGATCTAAATATCATCCGATTCCGATAATTATTCATGGAGTTATGAATTTATTTGCGTTATAAGACAATTCGTCAAGGTCGGCTAGCAACCAAATAAACCCCACATGTGCTCAATGTTTTATTATAAATAGAAGTGGCCTTCAAGTCATTTCAACACACTTGGGATCTCTTCCTCTCTCTACTTGTCTTTGGGTTTTAGTAGGAGGAGAGATCCTAAGGAATAACGTTGCCCTGATCCAGAGGGCAAAAAGTCGAAACTGTCGAAAAAGCCATAAATGTCGGAAAAGCCGGAACTGCCAGAAAAGCCGAAACTGCCGGAAAACCGAAAAAGCCAAAAAAGCCGAAACTGCCAGAAAAGGCGAAAAAGTCGGAAATGCCAGAAGTGTCAGAACTGCCGAAACTGCCGGAACTGCCGAGAAGAGCCGGAACTACCAAAACTGCCAAGAACTGCCGAAACAGCCGGAGCATCTGTCTCCGAAGGAGAGCAGTATGCAAGGGACAGCTAACTAACATTGGGACAATGGTATGGTACTCAGCAACAAATACACCAAGCATGCAATGTTACAGCTAGCATGCAAGGGACAACTAACATGCAACAACAAGCATGCTAAGGACAACAAGCATGCTAGGGACAACAAGCAAGCAAGGTGCAGCCAACACATACGTCAGGATGGCAACATGGTGTAGCAATGGCACATAATGCAGTACAGTGATGGGTACAATCATGATTAATGAAGCGTGATGAGATGCAGCATAGTGATGATGGGTGCAGCGCGGTGAGGTGTAGCGTGATGACGAAATGCAGCACAACGATAGGTGAAGGAGTTACCTTAGAGAATTAGTTGAAGCAGTATGTCTTCAACTGATCTCATGTATCATCTTCTTAGAGATGATCTATGCTCTTATCTAGATAAGTCAAAGTGTTGACTTCTATTGTAAACGTACTATCTCTCTCTCTCTTTTTCTGCTGAACTATTGAAGAACATATAAGAAGAATTGATCAAGGGTTCCCCACATTATGGTTTGTCCCTAGCTAGCGCCACATCTTGTGTCCTCTTGTCTTCTGCGATTTATGTTTATGTTCTATCTGCAGTTTACTTTAATGTTGATGTGATTGCTAATCTGGAAAAGATATGGAGCTAACTATGAAAATTGAAATAAATTGCTCTAAGCATAGAACATACCTAAAATTAACAGTGACACAGTCGCTGCACAAAGCCAATTTGGACGACTCAATTTGATCTAAGGTCAGAGCCCGGATTTGCCTGTGGAGTGAGGAAATTCCTCACTAGATTTTTCTTGCCAGTTTTTCTCTATAGGAGTGCCAGGTTCGGCATCCAGTTGTACTCAAATTATTTCACTGTTGCATAATAATAAAACCCTCAGTTGTTGCACCTATTTTCCCAAGTTGGGTTTTTCTAGGGACTTTTGTCCAAAAATAACTATCATTTTATGTGTGTATGCTAGTATTTCTTCCGCAATTTAAATGTGTAGGTTGAAGTGTGATTGATTCAGTGTTTGTTGTAGCAAACAGTAAATAAATTGTTAAAAAATAATTTAACAATTAGGAGAATTATTTCCAGTTGTTGCAATAGGATTCAGGTTTCCGAATTTTTACATTGTTGCCCTCACAGTTAAGGACAAGAAGAAGAAGAAGAAGGGGACCACGAGTGGGACCAAGCAGCAGAAGGGAGAGCAGCAGTCTGAGAAGGACATGAGCAAAGTGAGATGCTTTGCTTGTCATAAGATGGGTCATTATGCCTTTCAATGTCCCATCAAGGAAAAGAAGAAGGGCGTTGCAGCATAAGCCGAGGTGGATGAGTTTTCCACCAAGTTTGATCCAGAGTTTGCTTTAGAGAGCACTTTACGAACATTAAAGAGTATGATGTAGACTTGGAGATAACTCCAAGATTAGAGCAACAGGTGTGGGGACTATATCCTTTCAGAGGGAGTCACTACCTCCTTTGAAAGTGACGGAGGTCCTATTTGTTCAAGGGCTGAAAAAGAATCTTATTTCAGTCTTGAGTATTGCAGACTGGGGATAGGTAGTGGTGTTCCGGGATGGACAAGTTATCGCATGGGATCTAGCATAGATTTTGCTAGAGTGATTGATGTTTGTCATGAGAGACTTTATAGGTTCATGTTTCATCCTACCAAGGCCTTAACAAGGTCACGGGAGGATGATCATGTAGAGCATCAGGCTCTCGAGTAGGGGAGCGCACTACAAGTTTCAAGATCTACAGGTGGTTCACCAAAGTCAGGAGGATCATCGAATTTTTGGGTGACAGTGACATAGGTTATAGGGTCGTGTTGGACACCTAATCCTAAATGGGTTAGTGTGGAAGCCGAACAGACTAAGTAGTCCAAGGGACCTTGGGATGTGAATCCCAACAGTCACCATATTGTACTATAAATGTACATCTATTGTTAATAAAAATGCATTGCATGCTTTATCTTTCCTATTCTTTCTCGCTGTCCATGTCTGTTTAACAGGTCGCTAGGCACAGATGTTTAAGAGATAGTGCCGAGACCTCAAGAAAGTCAGTGGTGACTTCCAAGTGGCTTTACAAGATCAAACATGTCGCGGATGGCAGCGTGATGCCAAAGGGCAAGCATGTCTACTTCAAAGATAAGATGGGAATGATGAGAAACACCTTCCTCGGTAAGACGGAGTGTTGAAAAAAAGGGTACCAAGGAGGTGTTTCCTAGTGTTTTTTGCCTTTGGCCTAGGAAAACACAAAAAACACATTTTTAGTGGGTCACTTTATGAGTTATTAAATTCATGTGACCTTTAGTCTCTTTGAGGTTAAAAAAGTACATAGTACTTAATAATATTAAAGTTACACCATGTTCTTAAAATGACTTCATGAGAAAAATGTACAAAGTACAAAAACAACATTAAAGTGACTAGGGAGGCTCATTAATGAAGGGGGAGATATAAAAAAAGGGGTCAATGGAAGATTAGATCTTCACCCTTGATCAAGGAGAGCTAAGATCTAATCTCAGCCCTTGATCATAGGGTTAGGGCTTCACTTCATTAGAGAGCCTAAAAAGGGAGAAAAGGCAAAACAGAGATTCACCCTTCAAGTGTAGAGTTGAAGAAGAGGAGAGGAAGAGGCTGAGATAGCAAAGATGCTGAGATAGCTTCTGCTGAGGAGAAGAGGAGGAGGAGAAGGTTGTGAGAGCAGTTGCTGAAGGAGATAACACGCAGCAGCAAGGAGAAGACTATACCAGCTCAAGTTTCAAGGATGGTAGAGCAGCACGCAGCCTGAGATAAAGGGACAGATTTTCCAGCATGCATCTCAAGGAAAATAGCCCGAGTTTCCAGGCAGAAAAGGCATTCAGACAGGCTAGAAATCTGGCATGCAGTCCAAGGTAAAGGAGTCCTTACCCAGCGCAATTTTTTAGGACCTTCAGCATGAATTTTGAGGTACTACAATTTCAGCATGAATTTCAAGTTTCCAGACTGTGATACAATTTCCTAGAGGCTGGCACAATTTTAAAGGGATAGATAAGTACCCCTGTGATTTAATGCTGTGTAAATTTCTCTGAGATTATAAGCAAATAAAATACTCCTTCAAACTGGTTTTTCCAGGGTCAGAGATTGACCAACAATATCAGGGTCTTAAATTGTGTGATTATGCTTGTGTTGTCTATTATCAGCTGAAAGCAAAAAGTGAAAGTTTTGGTAGCCTAGCAGTGTTTTATTTGAATGCATATTTATGTTTATATATCAGCTACATTGAAATGGGTTGTGGGCATTAAACTTCATGTGCAAAACAAACTAAACCCAGAGGGGCTACAGGGACCTAAAATTTTCTACAATGGTTTTGCGACAAGATACTCAATAGGGAGTCTTTTGCATTGACAACTTTACAGCTTACTGTACTCACTAAATCTAGTGGTACAACTGGATACCAAAATGAAATTTAATCAGCTACAAACTTGAGACTGTCCTAATTAATAGTGATTTGACTTTAAAAGTGGGTAACAATTGACAGGCCAGAAATGTTTTCAGATTCAAGAACTATTTTCCATAAAGGATCAGTGGACACTTATGTTGAGATGGATCGATGAAGAAAACAAATTATAACAGGTGCTCTGGTTCACCACCTGGAGGTAAGGTTAGAGGATATCAAGAAGCCATCTAGGACAAAATGTAAGATTTTCAAATGCTTACAAAATAACTGTTTGAGTGATATGAAAAGAAGAATTTTTAAGAATATCATGTGGCCTGTAAGCACTTGGTTTGTACAAGATTGGGCACTGCAGCTTCAGCACATGCTGGAGAGGATCCCTGAAGATAGATACGTGTCACTTCCACTTCTGATAGAGAAGAATGTTTGCTTACATCAATGATGGAAATCAGACCATGATAAGCAGATTCTGCACTCAGGAATTTAACCTAAATTCTAGATGCTTGAAAATTAAAACACCAATCAAAATAACAGCTGTAGAGTGTGTTTGCCTACAAATACATGCTGCTAATAATGTGAACAGAAAGCATGCAGATCTGAACTCTCAAAATAGAATCTCTAGCCTACTAACTGTAAAAAATAAACTCACAAAGCAAAAGCTCAAATCTCTAACTCACAAACCAACAGCTGTGCACCTTTCAACTCTTATAAAATAAGTGACAATGGAAGATAGTAAGATACAATGTATCTGGACATGCAAAAACAATTGGTTTGACTGTGTCAAAACCAAACCCTAATCAATAGACCTAGTGCACCCTCCCGCACAAATAACAGTGCCAGCATTTGTGTGCCCCAACTGGAGGATCACTGTGACATGCATGCATACCCATTCTTTGGGATCTGTGCCCTCACTCAACTCCTTATGCAAGCACTTTAACTACCTAGGGATATGCACCCTTCTCTAAGAATAGATCATGCATAGGTCTAACTCAACTGGAACTTTCTAAGTCAGTAATTGCAATGAACTAAATTTAACTGGAGGTGGCAAAACTGGAATTGCACTCAGATTGGCACATGCATGTCTTCATGCAGCCTCTACTTCCCTGCATAACTGCACCTCTCTCACACTGCTGTGCCCAAGAACCCAGACAAAACTGCTGCTGTACCTGCTAACAGTGTGCCCCTGTTGTAGAGGAGAAGGCTATCCAAGCTAAACCAGATAAAATCCAACTGGCACTATGAGAATGACACCAACTGCAGAATCCAAATATCTGGGGCAATATTATTGGCCAACAGTGTACAGACTCCAGAGTAGATGGCATCTTATCTTAGAGTAGGAATTGAAATGGGTCCTGCCGTGGATCAGGGGAAGCATAATAGTAGTCTCAGGTTTGAAGTGGGTTTCAACCCTTCTAATTAGACTCTAATCATAGGGTTACAATTATGTGCCTATATAATTAATCAGTTAGATGATAGGTGAGCACTGAGGATTTATATCTCTCTTTTGCATCTTAGTTTTCACGTAGCCTTTCTGCTATTCTTTCCTGAACAGGATTGTACTTTTTGCAATGTGTTAGGTTCCTATAGTCTAGGAATCAAACTGTGTTTCCCTATCTTACTATTTCATTTTGGGGGTCTGTTTGTCAATTTTAGCTTATGAGTGTTAAAATTGGCAACTAGGGCCAAACTCCATGTGGGTCATCTTATTAATGGAAACTGATTTTTTTCTTGGATCCCTTTCATCGAGAGGTGTAGGATTGATCTAAAGATCATCCGATTCCAATAAGTATTCATGGAAATATGAATTTATTTATGTTATGGGACAATTCGTCAAGGTCGGCTAGCAACCAAATAAACCCCACTTGTGCACAACGTTTTAGTATAAATAAAGGTGGCCTTCAAGTCATTTCAACACAATTGGGATCTCTTCCTCTCTACTTTTCTTTGGGTTTTAGCAAGAGGAGAGATTCTAAGGGATAACGCTGCCCTAATCAAGAGGGCAGAAGCCGGAACTATCGGGAACCGTCAGGAAAGCTGATGCAGAGGGCAAAAGCCGGAACTACCGGGAACTGCCGGAACAGCCGAGAAAGCTAATTCAAAGGGCAGAAGCCAGAACTGTCGGGAACTGCCGGAACAGCCGGGAAAGCTGACGCAGAGGGCAGAAGCCGGAACTGTCGGGAATTGCCGAGAAAGCTGACGCAGAGCGTAGAAGCCGGAACTACTGGGAACAATCAGAATTGCTGGGAACTGTCGGAACTGCCGGAACTGCCGGGAAAGCTGACGCAGAGGGCAGAAGCTGGAACTATCGGGAACAACCGGAATTGCCAAGAACTTATTAATGAATTTAGACTTCTGTGATCCATAACATTTGTTTAGAGAATTTTCGGCAAAATCACATAATTACTCATTTGTCGACGCGTTTCGAACCAACTAGTGTGGTTCATCGTCAGGACAAGTTGAAGATACAGATCCAGTTCAGCGTGTTAAATAGTCTAAGCAGAGACTCAAACGGCTAAAAAGTCTAACGGCTACTTTTCCACTTAGGACCCCAGTCAAACTACCTTTAACTGATTAATATTAAATTACTATTATAATAATGGAGCTAGGTTAACCAGGTAAAAAATAAAACAGATCCAAGGTTAATTTATTAAAATTAATTCATTTATTTACTTATATTATTAATCCATTATTTAATATATAAGTATAATAATATATTATAATTAATATATATAATAATATATATATACTAGTATATATAATATATACTAGTATCATATTTTATTTAAATAAATAATTCATTATATATATAAATATAATATATATATATATATATATAAAATTATAATATATAATATATAATTATAATATTTTCAATACTTAATACCCTATTCTTATGCTAAGTTATTAAATTATTATATATTTATTAGAAAAAATATTTATTCTTTAAACTCGGTAAAAATAAATAAATAGACCAATGGTTAGTTAACAAAACTAAACCATTTATTTATTTAAATTTAAATCTAAAATATGAATATACATCTATATATATAAACAAATATATAAAACTATATATATTAATCTTTTCAATACGTAGTAGTATTTCATCTAATATTATATAAATTCCTATAAAATACTAGATAAATATATCAAAAAAAATTTGTTTCTTTTTAATAGGGTTAGCTTAAATTTATTAAATTTTTTTATAAAAAATGACTAAATGAAAATTAATATTAACCTATTACTTTCTTTCGACAATACATATTTTATTAATTAATTAATTAATTCTAATTATATTCGAAAATAGCAAAATCTTAGGCTAATAAGGAATAAAAATAACCTTACATTCTAAGGAAAGATCAAAAATCTTTAATTTTTCCGATCAAATATGCTAGGTACAAATAAATTGGAAGGATTACAACTAAAAAATAATCAACGAAAATAAAGGGAAAAAAGAGGGGAATAAATAAAACCAAAAGGACGATAATTAAAAGGGGAACAAATAAAAAAAGGAAATAAATTAACACATCAAGGGAACCAACCCCGAAGGGAAGGATACAGGAAACATAGAGGCCTTACCAAGAAGGGACTGCGGAGGCTAGGAAGACAGGGCTAGGACCCAGCAGCTACTGATCTTCTAGCCATCATCCCTATTAAGATTATTCGGCCTTTTTTCAATTTCCAGGGCCTCTCTAAACTTGCGATGGTGAAATTGAGCAACTCTAGCAATGACTTGAGCTTCTTCGATGAACCACACTAGTTGGTTCGAAACGCGTCGACAAATGAGTAATTATGTGATTTTGCCAAGAACTACCGGAACTGTCAGGAACGCTGACGCAAAGCGCAAAAGCCGGAGCTATCGAGAAAGCTGACGCAGAGCGCAGAAGCCGGAACTATCGGAAATAGCCGGAACAGCCGGGAAAGCTGACGCAGAGGGCAGAAGCCGAAACTGCCGAGAACTGTCGGAATAGCCGAGAAAGCTGACATAGAGGGCAGAAGCCGAAACTACCAAGAACTGTCGGGAACTGCCAGAAAAGTCGAGAAAGCTGATGCAGAGGGCAGAAGTCGGAACTGCCGCAACTATCGAGAACAACCAGAACTGCCGAGAACTGTCAGAACTGTCGGGAACAGCCAGAACTACCAGAACTGCCGAGAACTGCCAAAATAGCCAGAGCATGTCTCCGAAGGAGAGCAGCATGCAAGGGACAGCTAACTAACATTGGGACAGTTGTATGGTACTTAGCAGCAAATACACCAAACATGCAATGTTACAGCTAGCATACAAGAGACAGCTAGCATGCAACAGTAAGCATGCTAAGGACAACAAGCATGCTAGGGACAACAAGAAAGCAAGGTGCAGCCAACACATAGGTCAGTATGGCAACATGGTGCAACAATGTCACATAATTCAGTACAGTGATGGGTACAGTCATGATTAATGAAGCGTGATGAGATACAGCATAGTGATGATGGGTGCAGATGAGGTGCAGCATGATGACGAAATGTAGCACAACAATAGCTGAAGGAGTCACCTTGGAGAATCAGTTGAAGCAGCATGTCTTCAACTGATCTCATGTATCATCTTCTTAGAGATGATCTATGCTCTTATCTAGATAAGTCAAAGTGTTGACTTCTGTTGTAAATGTACTATCGCTCTCTCTCTCTCTCTGCTGAACTATTGAAGAACATAAAAGGAGAATTGATCAAGGGTTTCCCCACACTGGGGTTTGTCCCTGGCTAGCGCCACATCTTGTGTCCTCTTGTCTTGGCTTGTCTTCTGCGATTTATGTTTATGTTCTATCTGCAGTTTGCTTTAATGTTGATGTGATTGCTAATCTGGAAAAGATATTGAGCTAACTATGAAAATTGAAATAAATTGCTCTAAGCATAGAACATACCTAAAATTAACAATTGAGTCACTAAATGTCAGTCTGAAGGGTCCATGAGGAGTCATCATTCAAAATTAGTAATCATGAGGGGTTAAATTTATTATGGAAGTGTAAAGAGGTCATGTCATGAGAGCTGGTCACCATAGGTCGCTTTGCTGAAGTCATGTCCATCATAAGAGTTAGTTTGAAGAGTCAGTTATTGGTTAAATGTGTCATGTCCTTTTCATTAAAAGGAGGCTTTGGGTGGTATGAAAGTTTCAAATTTATTGTGAAGTCTCTCATTATTACCCCATTCGAAGCTGATACTATCTTTGAAGCAAATTTAAAGGCCGAAAAGTGAGTTGTCGGCTCAAACAAACATTTGCTGCGCAAGTTGCAAAGGTCCCTCATTTTGGTGAAGTGTGGGAGTTTTGTAGTTTTGAAAGCATGGACAAGGTGTTATAAGGTGTATGTAGGTGGTAAGTATGCTCCTCAATCAGTTTGAAGCACAAAAATCAAATTCAAATCTGAAGTTCAGAGTCTGTTGCGCATTTGCTACACAAGTTGGAGTCAGCGATCTTGAAGATCAGCGAGCATTGAAAAAACTACTTCAGGGGTTCTACACCATCACACTGTCATTCCAAACATACACATTTGCTTTGTTTTGCCAGGAAAGTTCCGCAACCATATCAACCATGGAGGTCTGCCACACTCTGCTACAAATTTGTTGCGAAACTAATTGCTTTTGTCATCATTTTCAAAAGTGTTTCCGACCAAATGGAGCTGAATTTTGGAAAACCAAAAGAGGTTTTTGTCAAGCACGGGCCAAAGAACAAAAACCTCCTTTAGTTTCTACATAGTTGTCATAGATTGGAAGAGTCAAATGCATCTTTACAATTTACTTTTCAAGTTTTGGCATTCCTATTTTAGTTATGATGTTTGGGTGTCAATTGTGAGGAGTTGGATAAGATTTTTTGGAAACTGAGAGAGTTGTCTCTCAAGGACACTCTCATCTACAAAAACCTCCCTTGGTTTTGTAACAGCTGTTAGGATTCAAGATATATGAGCTCGTCTTTGAACCCTATTTTTCCATAAATTCAGTCCCTGTTTCGTAGTAGACTTGCTACGCATTTGCTGCACAAACTGAAAACAATCATTTTGAAGGCCTGTAAGCATGGAAGGAAGCACTCAGTGGGTTATACATCAACACCGAGTCATCTCAGGCACATCTACATACTCAGTTTTGCACAGAAACCCCTTGCAACCATACCAATTTGAAGACTTATGCCCTCTACTGCACAAGTAGACAGTCATCCACCTTCTTTTGCAAAATCCAATTTTGGAACTTCTAGAAGTAATTTTGGTTGTCGAATAGATGTCTACAAGTTTAAAGTCATGTAGTTTGAGTTGTTAAACAAATATTCCAACTTGGTTGATGTTTCTAAATTGTATTGGTCTTGGTATAGCAGTTCCTATTTTTCTGCATAGCAAGTAAATATGCATTGTACCTAGCCCAATTGACTTCTATGGAGTGAATTCGACCACCTAGAGTGGCAAGTCGAATTCCTCATTGTATATAATGATGTAAAGACATGGAAAATAGTTCTGGTTGGTCAATGTGAAGAAGTTAGTCTGCAAAATTTTGTATTTTTGTAACATTTCCTCAAGTGAATAAAAGAAGGCAGAAGGTGTTTTGACAGGGATTCTTGTGTCAGATGTCTGTTAGTATGTGTATTCTCTTTGTTATTAGTGTTTCTTGTGTTTCCATGGTGTGAAAACAATTCTTCATGCTCAGCTTAAAGGAAGTATGCAGAATTCACTTTGTGCTTTGTTTTATATTCGCTGAACATTCATGTGTTTCCTTTTCTTCTAATCGCAATTTGAATTTATCTATAGTTTGATGCTCTTATTGTCACCTTTTGATGCTGCACTCTTCCACTCACTACAACGAAACTTGGTTAATTATCAACAGAGCTGTCTATCCTGCCCCTGCTCAAAATATCATCATCATCCCTTATTCACTTGAATCATTAACTATACTGAACCTATTTGATGTGAATCTTCCTTCTTTCACCTACCTTCAAACATCAACTTAAACCTACCTTTTTGATCCGCTTAACCAGCGTAAGATCAAGAAAGATTTCGGTCACTTGATTGATTCAGTGAAACCCTAGTGAGAGAGCCCTCTCCAAGGCTATTAGGCCTGCATCTTAGCCTAAAAGTGGTTTATGGTTACCTCTAGAATTTCTCACTTCAGCCTAGGGAAATTTACAGAGTGCTAACATATTGGCACCATTGTCGGGGAACGAGAGACAAATTTTTCCCTGGGAAGACTTTTCATTTGAGAACTATATCCTAGCCCTGTGGGTGACACGCTGTTAGACATCAATAGGTTGACCAATCACCTTGAAAAACAATGTTGTGATCAGTTGCAGTCTAATTGTGTGAGGAAATTTGGCTTCAAGGAGATACACTAGACAAAATCCTAACCCAAATCCTCCTGAAATTGTAGACAGCCCTCAAAATTTGCTTAGAAAAAAGAGAAGACTTGAAGAAGGTCAAGGGAGTAATAGTCCCCTTGGAAGGTCCTACTCTCTGCCTAAAAGTTTGATTACAGTTGAGGACATTGAATTCGACTTACCTTTTGAACACTCTCTTTTTAGGATCAAGTCCAAATCTTTTATTTTTGAAACTCTCATAGATGAGTCAAGAATGAGACCTTATATCCTACCTCCAAAGACTGATATCACCGAGTTTGACAGGAATCTATTACATCAATTTCATACATTGAAAGTTTAGTCACTAAATTGCAACAAACTGTTGAAAAGGTTGAGTATCTTCAAGCAGACAGTCCCTCCCTCATCTCCAACCCCTACTTCATCTGTTGTTCCTACATTCACAGCTTCTTTGAGTCCACCTTACTGCTCTACTCCCATAACATATGTTGTTTATACACCTCCCATTATAACCACTACTCAACAAATTGTTTTTCTGCCACCTCTTTCATCCATAACAGCTACCACCACAACAAGCTCATCATCTACTCAAACATCACCATGGCTGCTAGGTATGCTCCTCTGAACTTACCTACACAGTTAAATCCCTTGCCTCAAAATTTTGGTCAAAGAATCCCTCAGTATGATTGCACTGTTGAACTTACTGCGAGACAACATGTAGACAAGGTCATTGATTTTATTGATCTTGAAGAGGTTGATCACAAGGATGTAAAGATGAGGTTATTGGAAAAGAGTTTCTCTGGGGAGGTGAAAAAATGGTTCAGAGGTGTGAGAGCTAGAACTTTTGCCACTTTCCAAGAACTTGAAGATGTCTTCATTGCAAGATGGGGTGAGAAAAAGAACCCTTTGCAAATCCTTGTTGAGTATGAAAGCTTGAAAAGACAGCCTGGAGAGACAGTCCAAGACTTTTCAACAAGATTCAACAAAGTCCATAACTCAATTCCAACAGATATAAAGCCTCCCCCTGGATTAGCCTTGCTCCACTACCCCGATGGTTTCGATCCAAAGATGGCATACCAACTTAGAGAAAGGAACCCTGCAACACTTGAAGACATGCAGAGCAATGCAGTTAGTGTGGAGGAAAACCTTTCGATGAAGAAGTCTAAGATGAAGTCAGAAAGGAAAGTAGCCATTAAGAACCATCTACATCATCTGAAGCAAAATTTTACACCTTAGTAAAGAACATGGAGAAGATAACACTGTCAGATAGAGTTGTCGTAAGAGAACCCCAAGGAGGTCCGCAGATTCGAAATCCAAACTTTAGGAGGCAGCAGCAAATCCAAATTAAGCAAAGGGAGCAAAAAGGTCCAAAACAACAACAACAGCAGCAGGTGAGACCCCCTTTCCAGCAAAACTATTCACAAAATCAAGATGAGGAAGAAGATGAAGAAGCGCCTGAAGACCAAATCCACTTTTTCGGTGATGGGCAACAAACTGTGTATTTAACTGAGGAAGACCAAGAGCAGTTTGAAAATGTTAGTTTTTGGTAGCATCGGAAGTGCTCTAGCCTTGAAAATTGGTGGAGAGGCTAAGGAACATGAGTTCTAAAGAACCCAGAAACCATTTGGTGAAATTCCACCTGGATTGTATTTTATTAAAATAATTAATACTTTCAATGGGGTTCCTAAGTCTAAACTTAGGAAAATTAAAATATTAATGGGTATTAATCAAAATATGGGTGAGAATGATCTAGAAGGAGGATCAAGTGATGTTTTAATCTTAGCCGTTGATTAGAGACTTAATCTTGGCCATTGAAGACTCAACGGGAAAAGTATAAAATGGAGGCTAAGGGTTCAATTGGAAACACACACACAGAGAGATTGAGGAAATCGATTTTTTGAGGTGAGAAGTTCTCAGGAGGAAATCGATTTTTTGAGGTGAGAAGTTCTCAAGAGGAAAACCGATTGGAGAGATCTTGTAGTTGAGGGGCAGAGAGAATCCGAGAGGAGGACTTCCAGAGAATACTTACAGAGAGGCGGAGAGAGCTTGTGGAGGCAGTGCAGTAGCCCGGAGCGCTGATGTAAAAAAACTGCATGTCACGTAGAATCCAGCACTGTCGGAATAGCCGAAACTGTCGGGAACAGCCGGAATTGCCAGGAGAACTAACGCAGAGGCAACGCAGTAGCCGGGAGAGCTGACGCAGAAAAGTTGTCTGCCACACAGAATCCAGAACTACCAGAACTGTGGGGAATTGTCGAAACTGCTAGGAACTACCAGAATTGTCGGGAACTTTCTGAAACAGCCAGGAGAGCTGATGCAGAGGACAAAGAAGGTGATGCAACGCTGACGCAGAGCCAACGCAGAAATAGTCGGGGTTAGCCAGTCTTGTACCAGATCATCCAAAATTCTACCGGGTGAAGTGAGTTAAACTCACTCAAATTTTCTGCCAGTATTTTCTTTGTAAAGTATTGCTAGATGAGCTTCCTAGATATGTATTCAAATATTTCTCCTGCATAATAATAAACCCTCAGAACTGTTGCATCGGTTTTCCCGCATTGGGTTTTTCCAGGGACTATTATGTCCAAAAATAAGTGTGTCGTATGTATCTTTTTCTTTGCTCTGTTTTCTATTTCATGAGATCAAATATTTATTATTCAATTAGTGTAGGATGCACAAGTAATTTGCTTCAGTATTCAGAAGAATAACTCGGTTAACGTATATTAAAAATCAAGTAGGTGAAGTAGATTTAGATTCGTTGTAGTAGGGGTTCCTCGAGTCTAGGAATTTTCACATGGTATCAGAGCATTGACTTTGAAACAGGAAGAGAAGACTAGTGCTGAGCAGCAAGGCCGAAAGCTACACTTGGCAACAATTTGAATCCCCTTGAAGGGATTGCGCAATCCTTGCCAGAAGCAGAGATTTCGAGGAAATCTCTATCTGAGAGAGTCAACAGAGAGGTACGATTTCTAAATCATGAGCTTGCAAAGGCAAAGGGAGTGAGGCAGGGCCTAAGTGCAATGCTTGAAGGGCACAGTGCTTGATGGGCACAGTTTCTGTCGGGGCAAAAATCCACTGGAAAAGAACGAAGACACAAAGGGGAATTTTCTCCTCAGAGAACTTTCCACCAGAAAATTCGATTTTCTCACTCGTTGAGCAGTGCTAAGTAGTGACTAGAGGAGTCAATTCGACAGTTGGGTAAGATGGCATCACATGGGCTCAGAGATCAGGACGGGTTGGAAGGTGCTTCCCACTATGTCATATGGAAGACCAGAATCTTAGTTGTTTTGGAGGAATATGATCTTGAGACCTACATCAAAAGTGTTGTAGTTGTTCCTGCTGACAACGATCAAAAGAAGAAGTACAAGGCCGAGCAGGGGAAGGCAAAGAGGCTCATTCTCGATGGAGTTCGAGATCATGTGGTCTCACACTTGCAGGGCAAGGATATAGCCCAAGAGATGTGGGAAACCTTGTCTTCTTTGTATGAAGGCTCTTACGAACAGCGGAAGATGTATTTGGAGCAGAAGTTGCGGTGGACCTTGATGTAGAAAGGAGAAGGGGTGAACCTCTATTTCAGCGTCTTCAGGACACTAGAGACCAGCTTGCTACGGTGGGGCCCACTCCTCAGCCAACTGCGATGGTGAGGATAGCCCTGAATGGAGTCTCAGATGAATGGCAAGTTTTCGTCCAAAGCATATTGGGCAGAGAAAAACTACCTTCATGGGAGGAGATGTAGGCGGCTCTTTAACAGGAGGAGTTAAGGAGGGACCTAGTGACGGTGAACCTCAGTGGCAGCAGTGGAAGTGGCACAAAGACGAAGGAGGAGGAGGAGAACGCAGCTCGAGCATCGAAGGGACAGCAGAAGCCGAAGCGAAAGGACATTTCAAAGGTGAAATGTTTCAGTTGTGGCGAGTCGGGCCACTATGCATCCCAGTGTCCTTTGAAGAAAAAGGACAAGGATGAGAAACATGATCCTAAGGCTGCTTCAGCAAAGATTGACAAGGATGATTTTGCCATGAGTGCCCACGCATCTCCAAGCGGGAGATGGGGTTATATTGAGTTGTAGTCGAGTGGACTACATGTGGGCAGGATCCTTCAGGAGTCCACCTCTTGGATCAATTCCTTGCTACGGGAACCCAAGATTCAACATTAGCGAGATGGACTTAGTGTCAGATGATGCAGTAGATTGTTTGGAGGACAGATGCAGTAGCTTGGGACCAGAGTCTGATCAGCGCAGAGCAAGGTTAGCAGCAAAGCAGTTGGCACAGTGCAAGAGTCAGCAGCAGCGCAGAGGATTCAGAGGGTCAACAATAGTCAAATTCCAACATTCATTGTATTATGTTGAACACAGTTAAGTTCAATTAATTTTGGATGTTTTTCAGTTGCTTCTCTCAACAACTAAGTTGCAGTACGGATGCAGTGTTAGCAATGGTAGTGCTAGCAGCATTTGAGAGGGAGTTGTAGTACAGATGTAGCAGTGGCAGTGGCAGTGTCACAAGCAACAATACAGTAGCAGCAGTAGCACAATGTTGGTGGCAGCAACAGTGCAGAAAGGAGGTGCTTTGGAAATAGAGCAGCATGCAGGTGGACATTGTTGCTAGAGCACTTTCCTCGCTAAGAGGGAGTGTTAGTTTTTCGTAGCATCGAAAGTTCTCTAGCCGAAAATTGGTGGAGAGGCTAAGGCACATGAGTTCTAAAGAATCCGGAAACCGTTTAGTGAAATTCCACCTAGATTGTATTTTATTAAAATAATTAATATTTTTAATGGGGTTCCTAAGTCTAAACTTAAGAAAATTAAAATATTAATGGCTATTAATCAAAATATGGGTAAGAATGATCTAGAAGGCGGATCAAGTCATGTTTTAATCTTAGCTGTTGATTAGAGACTTAATCTCGGCCGTTGAAGACTCAACAGGAAAAGTATAAAATGGAGGCTTAGGGTTTATTTGGAAACACACATAGAGAGATTGAGGAAATCGATTTTCTGAGGTGAGTTCTCAGGAGGAAAATCGATTGGGGAGATCTTGCAGTTGAGGGGCAGAGCGAATCCGAGTGAAGGACTTTCCAGAGAATACTTACAGAGAGGCGGAGAGAGCTTGTGGAGGCAGCGCAATAGCCGAGAGAGCTGACGGAGAAAAGTTGTCTGTCACGCAGAATCCAAAACTATTGGAACAGCCGAAATTGTTGGGCACTGTCGAAACAGCCGCAAATTGTCGGAGTAGCCGGGAGAGCTGACGCAGAGGCAGCGCAGTAGCCGGGAGAGCTGACGCAAAAAATTTGCTTGTCACGCAGAATCCAAAATTGTTGGAATAGCCGAAACTGCCAGGTACTACCAGGAACTGCCAAAACTGTCGGGAACTGCCAGAACAGCCGGGAGAGATGACACTGAGGGCAAAGAAGGTGACAAAGGGATGACGCAAAGCCAGTGCAGAAATAGTCGAGGCTAGCCAGTCTTGTGCCGAATCAGCGGGAGTTCTGTCGGGTGAAGTGAGGTAAAACTCACTCAGATTTTCCGCCAGTATTTTCTCTGTAAAGAATTGCTAGATGAGCATCCTAGATATGTATTTAGATATTTCTCCTGCTAAATAATAAACCCTCAGAACTGTTGCACCGGTTTTCCTGCATTGGGTTTTTCCGGGGACTATTGTGTCCAAAAATAAGTCTGTTGTTAAATTATGGTATGTTCTATGCTTAGAGCAGTTTACTTCTTTTTTTCTTATTAGCCACAGATTAGCAATCACATATACATTAAGTAAAGTGCAGATACAACATTAAACGATCAACAAAAAACAAGCCAAGACAAGAGACACAAGATGTGGCGGCTAGCCAGGGACAAACCCCAATGCAGGGAAACCCTTTGATCAAATCTTCTTTTATCTTCAATAGTTCAACAGAGAGAAATAGTACAAAATCAGAATTTTGTAATTTTATATCAGTAGCATCAAACCCTAGATCAACAAAGACAAACTTGGTCAAACGAGTTGAAATTGACCTCCAATATGCTTGGTCAATTTCTGGTCAACTAGCCCTGGCACAGCCTGAAGAAACAACCCTTGAACAACCCCAAAAACACAATCAAACTGTTGTTGACTGAAGTCAACCTACTGCCCAAAACTAGGGCAATCAACGTTGGTCAAACCAGAGGACAGATTGCCTCAGTTTCTGCGCCGAAATCTGCGGCCTGCCTAGGCGAGGCAGCCACACCAAAACCGCACCCTTGATGAGTCAACACTTAGTCAACGCAGGTCAAAGATGCCTTCTGCTGCCTCAGTCAAACTTGGTCAACGCAGTCAACAATTTCTGCGTCCTCTTTCAGCTTGTGTCCTCTTGCTTCCCACGTGTGAGAGATCCTCTTCCTTGTGTATAGCTAATCATACAAGGAGAGAGAGAAGAATGAGAGATGATGAGATGATTTGAAATGAATCAATCTCACTTGTATTTATATAATTTGTGCCACACATTTAGTTGCTGGTCGACCTTGACAATTTGTCAAGTAATTACAAATAAATACATATCTCCATAAATACTTGTCGAAATCGGATGATCTTTAGATCAATCCTACACCTCTCGACAAGAGGAATCTAGGAAAAATATCAGCTGCCATAAATGAGGTGATCCACATGGAGTTTGGCCCTAGTTGCCAATTTTAATACTCCCTCTCAACTAGGGAGAACTCCATCTGCAATCCGTCTGACTGTCACTACTATCCCAGCCATCAAATGCATTGCCCTGCACTACCTGGCCCTGCTCTACTCTGCTCGAATTATGAAGAAGAAGAAATGATCAAGGATGTATCATACCATCCTCCACTAACCCGAAGTCAGTCTCAGAGTGTGTCATACAACTCTCATTGATCCCAAATCAATGGAGATCATCCTAGCATAAGGAGTATGGTAGATACAACGATGCGTCCATTGATAGTACTACTAATGGTCCCTAACTCCATTTCCCTACTCATTGATCAGATGAGAGGTACTTCCCATGAGTCCCAGACTGCATGGGTAGGATGCCTCGACAGGAGAACTAATCATCCTGTCCACAAGAGAACGAATCATCCTATCCAATAGTCGCCACAGGAGAACAAATCATCTTGGACCACAGGAGAACTAATCATCCTGTTCCATAATTGCCACAAAGAACTAATCATCCTGGCCCAGAGGAGAACTAATCATCCTGTCCTACAGTCGCCACGGAGAACTAATCATCCTGGCCCACAGGAGAACTAATCATCCTGTTCCACAGTCGCCACGGAGTGTCACAGGGGAAGGTTGAACCTTTCACCCTATACACAGTGCACCACCAGGGGATGGTGAGTCACCCTGTGATCGCATGTCGCTCCAAGAAGTACCCCGCGCCTGTTCCACAGTCGTCGCGAAGTGTCACAAGGGAAGGTTGAACCTTTCACCCTGTACATAGTGCACCACCAGGGGATGGTGAGTCACCCTGTGATCACATGTCGCTCCAAGAAGTACCCCGTGCCCCCCTAGAGCTCCCAGAGTTCAATACATCATACTCGACCCTCATAAGAGGATCTCTGAACAACACCAAGTCGTTCTCGAAAAGTCAAGAATTTGACCTTTCCCAGGGGCTTCGTCAAAATGTCAGCGACCTGTTCATCTATACCGATATGTTGGAGCCTTATTGATCCCCGCTGCACCATATCCCGAATATAGCGGTACCTGATATTGATATGCTTGGAGCGATCATGAAATACAGGATTCTCTGATAAACGAATCCCGCTCTAGTTGTCACACAGGATCATGGTGGTATCCAATGTAAATCCAAAGAGCTCATTGAAGAGCTTTCGCAACCAGACCGCCTCACAAGAGGCCATACTAGCAGCAATATATTATGCCTCGACAATGCTCAAAGCCACCAACTTCTGCGTCCGTGCTCATCCAAGATATCGAGGCAGAACCCAAAGAGAAACAACACCCGGAAGTGCTCTTTCGGTCCACCACACTACCTGCCCAATCAGCATCGGTATATCCATGTAGTCTCACATCTCCGGCAGTGTATCTCAACCCATGAGTGATTGTGCCACAAAGATATCTTAACAAATTCTTGGCACCAATCCAATGTGAGTGGTGAGGCTCAACCATATGTTGACTCAACGTGTTGACTGCAAAACATATATCCGAACGAGAGTTCACCAAGAACATCAATGCTCCGATGAGTTGACGATACTCGGTAGCATTTCGTAAAACGAGTCCGGCAGCACTACCGCTTAACTTCTTGAAGTCAAGCTCCATCGGGGTAATCACAGGCTTGCAGTCCACCATACCGAATCTCTCCAATATCTTCACCACATAGTTTCCTTAAGATAGGAAAATCTCTCCTGGCTTCTGCCAGACTTCTAGTCCTAGGAAATAGTGCATCAGTCCTAGGTCCTTCATCTCAAATTCAAAAGCCAACTCCCTCTTACATTTGTGAATGAGAGGGTCTGCACCTGTTAGAAAGAGGTCATCAACGTACAGCACCAGTATGAGAGGATTGTCATCTTCAACCTTAAAGTAAAGGTTAGGGTCGGCTTCACTCCTAGTGAATCCCAGCTTCATCAAATAGCTATCGATCCTCTCATACCATGCTCGAGGTGCTTGCTTCAGCCCATAGAAGGTCTTCTTCAACCTGCACACATGAGATTCTCGATCATGAATCTCAAATCCTTCGGGTTGCTCCACATAGACCTCCTCTTTGATTGAACCATGCAAGAACGCGGTCTTAACTGTTGAAATTTGGTACCGGAGGACAGGTGGTTCCCTAAGGCTTTGATTTTTGGCCTAGGGAAAAGTGTCCAAAAGAATTTAATTTTTCCCCTAAAGTGACTTTATAATTTTTATAAAGTCAAATCTAATTTAAAAGTGACTTTCAGTGATAAAGTTACTAAAGTCTAAGTTTAAAGTGACTTTAATAAAGTCAATGTAAAATTAGAAAGGAAAAGTGGCTTTGGAAATAAATGACTAAGTGGGTCTTTATTAAAGTGGGGTGAATTAAAAAATAGAAAGTGAGATTTAAATGAGCATTTAATCTCAGCCCTAGATCTCAATTTATTTCAGCCATTGGATTTAGGGATTCCCCAAAAGTCACTTAGGGTTAGATTAAAGGAGGTAAAGGAGGAAAAGGTCATTCATTCTTTCATGAGCAGATTGAGAGAAGGAGAGCAAGAGAGCAAGGGAGATTTCTGGACAGGGAGGAGAAGGAGGCAGCAGCTTGGCACACATTCCAAGGCAGCATTTTAGCAAGTCCGTACAGCTAAGTTAGCACACAGTGAAAGGCAGATATTGGGCACGATTTTCTAGAAATCCGTACAGTGAGTGGCTGGACCTTGGCATGCATTTCTAGGCAGAACCGTACAGCTATATTGCTGTTTTTCTGCACATAAATCAAGGAAATCGTACAACAGCATTTATGGCAGCTTGCATGCTTTTCTAGGCAGTCCGTACAGCAGCATTTAAGGCTGAAATTTGGGCACAAAAATCGAGGAGGTCGTACAGCGTTTATTGCTGTTCTGTTTTGTTGTTTGCAAGTTTTTCCAGTTGGCTGAGGCACGGAAAACGAGATAAGTTGTAAAAGTTTGCTTGCTGATTTTTTTGTTGAATATTTCTCTCATTGTAAAAAGCATTTTCCAGAAATAAAAAGGAGCTTTCGAACTGGTTTTCCCCAAGAGTTGTAAGGGGGTTTTCCAGGGTCACCTTGACCAAAAATCACTGTGTTTAAATGTGTTGAATGGCTGTTTGTATGTGCTGATTTTTATTTCTGCATTTTCCAGCATTCTGTAATATTTCCAGAATTTGTGTTTCCAGCAAAATTTATTTTCCAATTGTTGAATGTATGGATATGGGAAAGGGCATTTAACTATTTTGGAGAAATAAGGTGAAACTGAAAACCGGGGTGGGAAATGAGAAAGTTTTACATTAACATCCATCTGACGTAGGTTCCATCCTTGCGAAGCAGTAAAGGCTATGATTGAGCGGATGGTGATATATCGGGCAACAGGTGCAAATATCTCGTCATAGTCTATACCTTCCTTCTAAGAGAACCCACGAGCGACAAAACAAGCCTTATATTTTTCCGCACTTCCATCAACTACATGCTTTATCTTGTAAGCCATTTCGAAGTGACAACTGCTTTGTCCTAAGGTCTGGGCACCACATCCCAGACATCCTTTTTCATTATGGACTCATATTCTTCAGTGATAGCATCCTTCCATACTTGATGCTTGACAGCTTCTGCGAATGACGAAGGCTCATTTTGGATGATCGTGCTCATGATGGTCAAGTATCCCTGATACCTGGTCGGCTTCTTACTTTCCCGGAAGGTTCTCCTGGGTGCAACGTGCCTTTCAGTATCATCAAGTGTCCCCCTAAGCCACGAAGGCCTCTTCCTAGAAGAGGAAGGCTCTTGCGGAGGGGGATCAATAGGATCCATAGGTTCTTCCACATCGGGCATCATCTCATCTTCCTTCTCCTTTGATTCCCTGGTGTCAACTTCTTTAGATCCCCTTTGAGTAGGAAGATTGTCAACTTTGCTAAGAGCCATATCTTCGTCAAAGGTGACATCATGGCTAATCTCGATTTCCCTTTGACCCGCCACATAGATTCTATAGCCCTTAGTGTTTTCGCTATAGCCCACGGAGATTCCTTTCTTTCATGATGCACCCAATTCATTCCTCTTCTCCTTCGGCACATGGAAATATACCGGACTTCCAAAAATTCTAAAATGAGATACGTCAGGTTTCTTACCAGTGAACATCTCTTCGGGAGTCTTGGAACCCAATGCTTGATGAGGGCATCAGTTTTGCACATATACGGCGGTTTTCGCAGCTTCGGCCCATAGAAACTTCGAAAGTCTTTGATCATGAAGCATAGCACGGACAGCTTCCGCAATCGTACGATTCTTCCTTTCCGCCACACCATTCTTCTCAGGAGTATATGGTGTTGTAGTCTCCCTCTTAATGCCAGCCTCTTTGCAAAAGTCATGGAACTCATTGGATTCATACTCAGTCCCATTATCAATCCTTAAGATCTTGATCTTCTTTTCGGTTTGATCTCGATCAAGGCTTTGATGTGACGAAACCAAGTGGACACTTTCATCCTTCTTTTTTCAAGAAGTATAATCCAAGTCTTGCGAGAATAATCATCTGTAAAAGTGAGGTAATATAAATATCCTCCCAAAGAGTTCACAGGCATCATACCAGATATGTCTGAATGAACCAACTGCAATATATCGGAGGTCTTGCTTTGGCTTGAGGGGAGTGGTCCACTTTTGAGCTTTCCTTCGGCACATCCAAGACATACACCTTCTTGCTCTACTCGGAACTCGGGCATCCCTGTCACCATTTGTTTTGCATTGGGTAGAGCTTTATAATGAAGGTGAGCAAACCTCCGATGCCATAGTTCGGATTGAAGTGATGTGTCACAAGACATGACACCCAGCGGACTTACTCCGACCTGATATAATGAATCGACTCGAAACCCAAGAGTGAAAGCTCCCTTAAAATTCTTTTTCCATACAACCTTGCCATCGATGAAGGTTACCTTGTAGCCTTTGTCCTCCATTGCCGAAACGGACACCAAGTTCTTTTTTAAATTAGGTACATATAGGACTTCTTGCAAATGAATTGTATTACCCTGATTCAATTGAAGAGTGACATTCCCTACGCCTTTCATGGGATATTTTGCGTTGTCCCCAAAAACAATTTCCAAGTTGGTCTCATTTTCTATCAAATTGGAGAGAGATTCTTTGTAACCAGTGAAATGCCTTGAGGCACCACTATCAATAAGCCAACTTCCCAGCGAATCTGGGGGAGCAGTGGTAGAGAGGGCCGCTGGTAGACAATATTCATCTTGCTTATTGTTAACAACATTAGATTCATACCTGGAGTTTCTTGCCTTCTTGAAGGGTTGTCCTCTTCCTTGATTTCCGACATTTCTTTTACCTCTACCATTGGACCTGCCATTCCTTTGATTGCCTTGAGAGTGATTTTGGTCATTGTCATGGTGTGAATCCCTTTTATCAAGGCACTCCCTCACACAGTGGCCCATTTTGTTGCAATTGTAACATTGACTTTTTCTTCCAGCCTTTCCTTTGGATTTAGCCCCATAATTGTTTCTTCTTTTAACATGAGAATAAAAGGCAGAGGGGTGGCCTTTAAGTGCAGGCATTTCTTGCTCTTCCATCATCAATTCCTCAAATCCTGGGATGACATTATTGTTGAGAAGAGTAGTCCTGAATATATACCATTCAAGTGGTAGTCCTCCAAGAGTTGTGATAGTCATTTCCCTGTCAGGAACTACTTCCCCGATAGATAGGGGATCATTCTTGATCTCGGTGATCCTTAGGAAATATGCTTGCATACTCTCAAGTCTCATCTTTTCCCTTCTTAATTTCCTTCAGCTTATTTCTAAGGAACAGAACTTGATTTGCATCATTAACTTTAAATAAACTCACCAGTC
The DNA here is from genome assembly GCA_000404065.3 of Pinus taeda. Lineage (NCBI taxonomy): Eukaryota > Viridiplantae > Streptophyta > Pinopsida > Pinales > Pinaceae > Pinus > Pinus taeda. The sequence continues at coordinate 21,447 of APFE031416462.1, read as the reverse complement.
TATCGTAGATTTCATTGGAGGTTGTCAGCTTGAAAACATAGGCCACCAGGCGCTTGTCGTTAGAGTCCAGGATGATCTTCCTTACTTTGACTTCTCCCTTGGACCACTTGCTTTTGGCAGCAGCGAATGCATTTGATGGAGGCGCAACAATATTGCCTCCCACATGGTCCTACACTTCTGGTCTTCTAAAGTCAAATCGAGAGACATCTTCCATCCATGATCGTCAGACTTCTCATGGATCTTGTCTTCGGCGGGGAAGAGTGTTGAGGGCCCCATGAAGTTTTTAAGATAGCCTTGCCAATCTTCTTTTCGGTGATTGCTCTTGCTCTAGCTCTTGCTTGGGCTTTGTCTTCACCTCAGCTATGATACCATGTTAAATTATGGTATGTTCTATGCTTAGAGCAGTTTACTCCTTTTCTTCTTATTAGCCACAGATTAGCAATCACATCTACATTAAGTAAAGTGCAAATAGAACATTAAACGATCAACAGAAAACAAGCCAAGACAAGAGACACAAGATGTGGCGACTAGCCAAGGACAAACCCCAATGCAGGGAAACCCTTTGATCAAATCTTTTTTTATCTTCAATAGTTCAGCAGAGAGAAATAGTACAAAAACAGAATTTTGTAATTTTATATCAGCAGCAGAAAACCCTAGATTAGCAAAGTCAAACTTGGTCAAATGAGTTGAAATTAACCTCCAATATGCTTGGTCAATTTCCAGTCAACTAGCCCTCGAACAGCCTGAAGAATCAGCCATTGAACAGCCCCAAAAACACAGTCAAACTGTTGTTGACTGAAGTCAACCTGCTGCCCAAAACTACGGCAGTCAATGCTAGTCAAACCAGAGGTCGAATTGCCTCAGTTTCTGTGCCAAAATCTGCGCCCTGCCTAGGAGAGGCAGCCACATCAAAACCGCACCCTTGATGAGTCAACGCTTGGTCAACGCAGATCAAAGATGCCTTCTATTGCCTCAGTCAAACTCGGTCAACGCAATCAACAATTTTTGCGTCCTTTCCTACGTCTTGTTTCTGCGTGCGTCTTCTTGCTTCCCACGTGTGAGAGATCCTCTTCCTTATGTATACCCAATCATACAAGGAGAGAGAAGAATGGGAGATGATGAGATGATTTGAAATTAATCAATCTCACTTGTATTTATATGATTTGTGCCACACATTTAGTTGTTGGCCGACCTTGACAATTTGTCAAGTAATTACAAATAAATTCATATCTCCATAAATACTTGTCGGAATCGATGATCTTTAGATCAATCCTACACCTCTCAACAAGAGGAATCCAGGAAAAATATCAGCTACCATAAATGAGGTGACCCACATGGAGTTTGGCCCTAGTTGCCAATTTTAACATGTGTCCTATGTATCTTGTTCGTTGCTCTGTTTTCTGTTTCATGAGATCAAATATTTAATTAGTGTAGGTTGTATAAGTCATTTGCTTTAGTATTCAAAAGAATAACTTGGTTTAATGTATATTAAAAGTCAAGTAGATGAAGTAGATTTAAATTTGCAGCAGTAGGGGTTCCTTCGAGTCTAGGAATTTTCACAGAAAACCCCTTGACAAAGGAAGAGGAGTTGTTATTTACTCGGTCTCAAGATGACATCATGATGGCTCAATCAGAGGAGTATAAAAAGGGTTACCAAAATGCCATTATGCAGGTCCAAAAGCAGTGCAATTTAAGAAGTAAAAATGTTGGAGCCAGTTCTGCAAAGAAAGATGTAACTGGCAGCAGTCCGAAAAAGGATGCACCAATCAGCAGCAATCAAAAGAAGTATGACCCTTCCAAAGACAAGGCAGACAAGAAGGATCCAACTCCTAAGGAGACAGATAAGATGCTGAATCTTTTTAATTTTGAAGTTGAACTTGCTAAAATTAAAATTTCCATTCTTTTAAGTGAATTGTTAAAGAATGATCAGTATAGGGTTCAGATTATAAAGGCTTTGAAGATTGAGAAGACTTCTAACACTATTAATGTAATTGATGATCATCCCGCCATCTTATTTGGACCAAAGATTGAAGACAAGAGTCAGGATGGTGAAGTGCCTCCTTTCTATGTGAGCCTAAATGTACATTGTGTAATCCTTCATAATGTTATGCTGGACTCAGGGGCATCCCACAACTTGATGTCGAAGGTAATCATGGAGAGGCTCTGGCTTGATGTGACTAGACCATACAAAAACTTGTATTCTTTTGATTCTAGCAAAGTGTAGTGTTTGGGACTGATAAAAGACCTCGCAGTTTCCCTAACTCAAATTCCATCCAAGAGCATGGTGATGGATATTGTAGTGGTGAACATAGCTCCTAAGTTTGGAATGCTCTTATCAAGGTCATGGATAGCAAAATTGCAGGGGGTTGTGCAGACCAACATGTCATACATCATTGTTATAGTTTTTGGTGGCCAAACTAGGAGACTTTACCGGGAACCATTGATGACATACATGATTACCAGCAAGGAAAAGCCTACCAATCACCCTGTTTATGCAGTACATTCTGATTTGGATTCATTCATCTTATTCAACACTGAGAGTCCTGAAGAGGAGAAGAAAAGTTCAATTGTCATCTCAAAGCTAGGGGAAGGAGAAGACAAGAAACGGGAAAGCAATATAGATGATAAGAAAGGCAGAGAGTTGAAGGCCAAGGTGGATGAGCAAGAAGGGGAAAAACATCTTTGAAGTATGCATTTTGATAGTGCAGTAAACAAGGCATTGGTGCAGGCGTGTGGATAATCAAGTCCAGTAATTGAAAAGACCAAGTTGTGTTCCTACAAGTTGGCTTTTGACTGCACCAACAATGTAGCTGAGTATGAGGCACTCCTTTTGGGCTTGCAGGTTTTGAAAAGGTCAGGGGCTAAAAGAATATCAATCTATGGAGATTCAGAATTGATCATCAAAGGTGAGTACCAAATAAAACACCCTCGGATGTGGGCTTACCATAATGTTCTCCTAGCTTTCTACAATGTCTTCCTGAGTACAATTTGTCCGTTACTCCTAGGAGACAGAATGCTATTGCAGATGCCCTAGCTACATCTGCTTGTGATTTTGAGATTCCAATTCACCCTAATAAAAAGTATGAAATTGAAGTCAAGCATAGGCCTGTTGTCCTGGATAATGTGAGACATTCGGAGGTTTTTGAAAATGATAGGCAGCTGGAAACTTTTCTGTTAATGAAGGAAGAATTTTCCAAGATGCAGATTGATCATGACAACAGATGGGAAGAAGGTGAAAAGGAAAATTTTATAAATCAGATCGGAGAAAACTTGGAAAAACATGTGGCAGATTTGAAGGTGTTGCAGTTGAAAGACAATGTCATTCCGAGAGGGTTGGTACCACTTGAAGAACTTTTTGACCAAAATGATGTGGCTCAAAGGCCAAAATTGATGCCTACCGAAACAGGGGTAGAGGAGTGTAACATAGGCACAGAAGACAAGCCCAAAATGGTCAAGCTGTCCAAATCTTTAAGCCAAGAAATGAAGTAGTACATTGATCTCCTGGCAGAATATTCCGATGTATTTGCATGGGGGTACGACGATTTGAAGGTCTATAATAAAGGAGTCATTCAGCATACTATCCCAATCAAAGAAGACCAAAGGCCCTTCAAACAGAAGCTTCGGAGGATAAACCCTGTTTTGTTGCCTTTGATCGAAAAAAGGTAAAAAATTATTTGATGCCGGAATTATTATGCCTCTCAGATTTTCTAAGTGGTTGTCTAACTTAGTTCCAGTCAGGAAGAAGACAAGAGAAATCAAGTTGTGTGTGGATTTTAGAAATTTAAACAAGGTGTCTCTCAAGGACAATTATCCCTTGCCCAAGATGGATCACATTCTTCAAAGGGTGCTACGTTCAAGAAGGATGTCGCTGCTGGATGGTTTTTCAAGATCCAACCAGATTCTTGTTCATCCGGAGGATCAAGACAAAACTACATTTACCACACCGTGGGGTACCTTCATGTATGCCAAAATGCCCTTCGGTTTGATGAATGCAGGAGCCACATTTCCGTCAGCTATATGTATAGCTTTTGCAGAAGACAAGGACAGATTTTTGGTCATATATCTTGATGATATCACTGTGTATTCAAAGTTTGGAGGATCATTTGCGGCACCTAAGGATTGTGTTTGAAAAGTGTAGAAGGTATGGCATCTCTTTGAATCCTAAGAAGTCTTTGTTTGGGTTGGAAAAAGGCAAATTATTAGGACATATAATTTCCAAAGATGGCATTAAAATAGATCCTAGCAGAATAGAAACAATTCAAGAGGTGGACATTCCCAGAAACAAGAAGGAAATTCAGTCTTTTCTTGGGAGAATAAACTTCTTAAGGAGCTTCATCCCCAACTTAGCAGAGATCATAAGGGAAATTACAAACATGCTGAAGAAAGACTTTTGATTGTTGTCCACCCCACTTGAATGGCATGACTTTTAAAGCTATGTTACTGAACAAGGAATGTGAATGAAATGAGAAACAGGGCTAGAGCTTTTCGGAAAGTAAGATTACATGAAATGTTTTCAGGAGATAAAGAGTACATGAGACCCGGCACCCCTAATCCATGTATCTTATTCATATAAAATTGACTAGCAATGTACACATGTACTGTCCAGGCAGAAACAGAAACAGGAATGTGAAGGGGAATGGAATGAGAAACAGATATCCTAGTTAGATTTGGTGAATAGTTTGAAAGTAACAGGGCTGGGTACAAATAGCAGGTGGTGTTACCAAAAAGTGGATGGGAATGGAACGAAAAACAGGCCTAGATGTTTTCAGGAGATAATATTACATGAACATATAGAATTGATTGTCAAGCAACTAATGATCTGTCATTACGAGAATGGAAACAATAAAAGAAAAGGAAATGGAATGAGAATAGTTCAAAGTAACAGGGGCAAATGCAAGTCTTCGGTGAATTTCACAAATTCAACAATCCCTCAAACCTGGAACATAAAATCTAAACGAAAAGAAGTCTATGCTTTGCGGTGCAGCGGTTCCTGTAATGTTTTCTGAAGAATTTAAACATAAAAATATTATTTTTTAAATACAAAATTAAGAAAACTATAGGAGCAAGATTCGACTGTAATAGTCTTCGTTGTACTTAACTTGGCAGCAACACGAAATTTGACGAAATTTCCGTAAATTATGGGCATGGTGTAGTTAACATATTTTCCACTGTCTTTAAAAAATTTCAACGTACTTCCCACCGTATTTGATAGTATACAGTATACTTTTCACTGTCGTTGATAATATACCTCATATCTTTGATTCCCGTGGAACCATAAACCCAAATATAATCCAAAAATCTCAAAATATTTTTAAAAACCCTATAACTATAAACTAAATAGCCAAATGACTTGTATTTTCTGATTTATTGAGCATTTCGTATACTGAAATTCTTCCAAAAATTGAAACAAAATTCATATTTTCATCCCTTGAGGCGTATACTGTATTGAATGGCAGCTAGACTGAAATTGTTTTTCAAAGTGACATTTTTTTCCATGCCGAACCTTCTTGGAATTCATATTTATATTCGAATCTTGCCATGAAACACGGACAAATTAAAATTTTAGGACCTTACCTCTTGCATGAAGAGATTTTTTGATGTTGGGAAGCTGCCATTGGAATCGTTTTCATTGAAGCTGGGCGTCTTATTGCACACCACCACACTTTTGCGCCCCCACGCTTTTCTTGACCCCTGGTTAATTGACCCAACAAGCTCTGCAATTAATGATGTGATGTACAATCAAAATCGTCACCAGAGGCAACAATTTAGAGTAAGAAATAACAAACTTACAGGAATTTTAAGCTGCCGCGGCGGCGTTGTGATTCGAAACTGGGACGGTCCTCGAATGGGCGTTAGCGCAGAACAGCTGTGCGTGCACTCCATACAATTCCGTTTAATTTTAACACACCATTAAGGTACCTGAGATAGTATATGATTTTTGGGTTCCCGAGCTCATTCGAATCCTCAATGGCTTTCGAACCACAAAAGCGATTTTCAATTTAATAACAGCTGTTTCTGGAATTCCCGGTATATGGATAGCAATCACCAAACAATTCCAGAGGTTTTCCTGTAAATCGCCAAACTATGGGTGCCACTGCCAGGTCATCGTCTGACGTGTCCTTTCGCATACGCTGAAGATTTCAATGTCCAAACTGAATAAAGACAAGGCTTTACTATCTTGGTAATTTGGCGAATTCTTTTCTTTCTTCCCTAAGGGTGGATTATCCATTTAGAAGGTGGAATATTCATTTTTCCTTTCATCATAGTGCTCGATTATCCATTTGGAAGATGGAATATCACCGTACAAGAATTTCAAAGTGTGAGTTTAATTTTTAAAATAAAAATATGTAGTTCAAAGGATTTGGATTTAAATTTAATTCTAAAAATTAGAAGTTTTTTACCATGGTATAAGTTCAATTTTTACGAGGATCTAACGTGAAGCGAAGCTGGGCGTTTTTTGAAGCGGTTGGACATGTTGTATTGAGAGACATCATATTAAAGGATCTTGTGACCGTACATACATAATATTTTGAAGCGGTTGGACATGTAGTTGTATTGAGAGACATCATATTAGAGGATTTTGTGACCGTACATACATAAGTGGAGTGGATCAAACGTCACCTCATGTTTTTTAATTTTATTTAACTCCACAACAAGTGGACATTTAATATTTTTAGATGGTAATCATGTTTTAGCACCATGAGAGTAGGCAATTCCTATTTCCGTAGTTGTATTGAGAGACATCATATTAGAGGATTTTGTGACCGTACATACATAAGTGGAGTGGATCAAACGTCACCTCATGTTTTTTAATTTTATTTAACTCCACAACAAGTGGACATTTAATATTTTTAGATGGTAATCATGTTTTAGCACCATGAGAGTAGGCAATTCCTATTTCCACCTCCATAGCAAAGTTAATGCTATGGAGGGTACCTCTGTCAGAGTCTCACAGAGCCCGGCGACGGCATGGACAATACCTTTCCCGCTGCCCAGCAAAAAGCCCCCGGCGACCCTGCCCGCCGCCAACCTTGCAGTTCCGGTCACATCGTATTGATGAAGTATGGCGCCGATGAAGTATTGAGGCAGATCCGCCGAATCCATAGCGCGTGGCCTCCGTTCAGACAAGGATTAATGCCGGACGGGAGAGCTCACCAACCTCCTCCGGCCTTCAATTATCTGCAGAGAGAACATTATCTGCAGTTCAATTCGGCGAACAGGAGAGAACATTATCTATAGTTCAATTCGGCGAACAGAACAGACCAGACCTGGAGCACCTGGCCACTGGTTATCGAGAGCAGCGGTTTGCAAGGTTAGCACTGCTTAAATCTTTAGCTGAAATAACTAGCTAGTTAATGGGTCATAAATTCCTTGATTGTAGTTCGAACAACGCATTTATAAACTACACATATATTTTGTATTCGACCTCAATCTCTGGAGAACAAGCTTTGAACCCGATCGTTGGAGAATCCGCTGATCATGACGGACCATTCATCGGTTGCGGGTCTAACCTGCAAATCAATCTGCATAATCCGGGAATAATATGTAATTAAGGAATCGTCCCAATCCGGTATTTGGGTTCTTATAAAATCGCCACATGAGAATTCGTTTATATATACGACCCCAAAACTAATGGCAGCATAACATGAATAGCCCATTCGACAGTTTCATTCTGAGACCGAAACTCTGCTGCCGATATATGGTGTGAAACCCTCAATATTTAAAGGAAGGGACTTATCAAACGACACATATTGATGTTGATATAATTCTTAAATCCATGATATGATCCAGAGAAATAATACCTTGACCCATTTTGTTCGCATCCCCTTTAGTAAATGGCTTAGGCTGATTTGAACGGTAGAGAGCTATAATGATCATACATACTAATAAAACTGAACCCAACGAGATGCAAACAATAGCTGGTGTTGAGATGGAAGCTGTCCATTTTCAAAATCAACTCAATACTCTTAAAAATATAATTTCACAGGAAATTTAATCACAAAACAGAACTAATCCATGGAATCTAAAATTTATTTCTGTTTTCACCTTTCGATTGTCTGGAGTATATCCCACAAAGATCTAAACATGTTATTATTATAGTGAATTTTGGATTTGGGTAAAAATCTCAAAAAAAATATTTTTGTAAATACAGTGTTTGAATTACCAATTTTTCCTTCACCAATCCCAAAAACAAAAAAAATACTTCATGAATTAGCAAGCCTTCTTCTTTTCTCCTGGATTTTGTTGATCCATACCCTAGTGCTGACAACTGGATACAAAAACAAACCTTTATGAACACCCTAGTTTACTAGTCTTACTCTAAAATGAGATTAAGTGTGCCTAATGACAACTATTTCATGGACCTAGCTGGTTTATAAAAGAACATCACAAATCAAGAGATAACAGATGCGTGCAGAAAGAATTCAAATATACACAAAAACAGAGCAAGTTTAGCATCTTTCATGAATTTTCAATAAAAATACATAGTAAATTAATTGGGTATATTTTAGGTGGTCATGAGGAATGATTGTTATCTTTCATAATTAGATTCAATTCTCATAAGTGACATGATAAACTAATATTGAATATATTATTAAAATGCTTTCAAACCTTATTTTAAAATAGATTTAACCCCTCAAAAGTATTTTACCTTTACCTAAGAACAAAACACACCAAAAAAAAAAAGCATTTCTATCTGCTTAGCATTATACTCAGAATTAATAACTCGATGGACTCATAAATAAGTCTAGACCCAAATAGACTATACAATAAGGACCTCGTTGCATTAAAAGAATACATCAGTGCGATCCGATAGCATTAAAATTTTCAAGTTCTTTGAGGTTAGTTTACGGGTTAGTGTAAACTAAGAAAAGGTACAAATTCATTAAAAAAAATAATAATAAAAAAATAAAATCGATGCATTTTAGTTTTAGATAAATAAAAATGGTGAAAGTTAAAAATAGTTTGATTTATTTGTATTACATAAACAGTAATGTGCTCAGAATTTAAGTGCCAACAGACCAACCACCGTATATTTAGCTTATATCTATTCACTTTGTTAACTGGAAAAATATATATTTATGTGTTGACATTATTTAACTCTTTTCATTATTTATGTGTTGAGTTTTTATCATCTACATAAAAAGTTGAGTTGCAACAAATAGATATGTTTTTTGTCCAGTAACGTATTATATATAGCTTTTTGATATATTATGGCTTTTTAAATATATCAAGGATTTAAGAACATTTTATTCTATTCCAGTTTTCAAAATTTTAGTGTTTAAAATGTATTTTAGTGTTTATTCTATTATTATGTTGTTCTTTTTAGATTATGGTATATGGAGAGCATTAGTGTCTTTACTCTCCTCGTTATGTTTGCAGGGAAAAAATATGTCCTGTAAAAAAATGGCATCCTATTTTGCCTTTGTTGAAGAATCCATAGAGCCCTCCCCCATGGAGTGTGCGGGTTACGAGCAGAGTGTGCATCTCCCCGAGCTCAATGCCATGTGGAAATTCAAGGAATGGCCTGGTTGGTCTAGAGAGGGGTTGGTAAAGGCTGCCTTACAGTCATTGGAGATTACTTTTCAGTTTGTTTCGTCTGTCCTCTGTGACACAAGGACTTACATTGACAAAGAGGAATGGAAGAGAAGGCTTGAATCCTTAATTAGTTCCCAGATTGAGTTGATTTCAATGATATGTGAAAATGACAAGCAGGTTCCCACTCTTCAGTTGTCAGTAAGTAGTGGTGTTCTCTCATGGAAAGTTTTCCATGAGGTATGGCAGAGACCTGGTGCTTTACCTGTGGTTAGCAGAACAAGTGAATAGAGCTTACTTCCTCGTTTGGGTACATGGAAAAGCGCTGAAGCTATGGTTTCTAGAATATGGCTTGCCATTGAAGGCCATATGCAGAGGACTCCCTTCACTTTAGGTCTGGGGGAACCAAATATGTCAGGTAAGCCTCTTCTTGAATATGATAGAATCTGCAAGCCAAGATATTTGCACTCTTTAAAACAACATAAACAGTTCCATAATCTAGAAGATGCCAAACTTTGCAATGTCCTCCAGATCTTTGAGGCGTGGGTATTTGTAGGCCAAGAATTGTTGCAGAGAGTATATGAAAGAATAGACTCTGGGGATTTCGTAGGAGCATCCACAGACTGTTGGATGGTTGAAAGGATGTGGAACATGCTCACAGAAATTGTGAATTTGCTTCTAGTGATGGACCCAGATGATTTCCTTTGCCTTAAACACCAGTTGGCAATTAGCAGCACTAGTACGCTTGCAGGTGCATATTGCCTTCGGTCTGCCCCCCTTAGAGACCTTACAAATGCATGCAAGGAACTAAGGCATCTGGTGCCCAAAGTCATCGGTGTTGAGGCTGATCCAAAGGGTGGACCAAGGCTCCAGGAGGCACTTATGCATTTGTTTCATTCACATGGACTGCGCTCACATAACACTTCAGGTGCTTACAATGTTGCAACAATACATGTTCTGTTGGCCTTCCAGGCAATAGAAGCCGCGGTGAAAAGGTTTTTCTTCTCATATCAGCAGCTGGTAGTAACAACCATGGGTAGCACTGAAATGAAGGGTCCATCATATCTAGGTGCTTGTGATGCCCTACGTCATATATATTTTGAACCACCTTATTTCCCCAGTGTGGATGGTGCAAAGACATTTTTGGGTTACTATTGGCACTAAAAGTTACAACTATGGTGGATGGTACACTGGAAGATCTACAGACAAATCAAGTGAAATGTACAAGAGAAAGAATAGTGCCTTCAATTTTTCAATGTATTACCCCAAATACATACATACACTTTTTACATTGACAGTTTTGAGTACTATACATAGAATTATATTGGATATAGGATTAGACTCATTTTTGTTCATCCCCATCAGTAGGACCAATCAATAGAACAGTGGTAGAAATTTGGGATTTTTTATTTTTTATTTTCCCTCTCCAACGTGGATAGGATACTAAGGATTCATAGTGTGCAATTCCTCCTTCGTTAAATAGTGTAAAAGATTGTCCAAAATTAAAAAGGTAATTATTAAAATTATTAAATTTTACGAGTTGTTTCTTTTTTTAATTTTTTAATTCTTTACCTAAATTTTATGATGAGTTTAATGATATTTATATAATTCATTATAAATTTTAACATGAAATGTAGTTTAATGCTGTTATTTTTATATATTTTTTTAAGATTTTTTTATTCAGTGTGTGAAACTGAGATAATTATAATTTTAATTTGTTAAGTTTATTTAATGGAATGCATCATAATTTTTTTGATGCAATTTTTTTTTTTTTTTAATCAGATTTTTTGTTTTTTAAGATTTTTTAATTCACTGTGTGAAATTGAGATAATTATAATTTTAGATTATTGAATTTATTTAATGGAATGTATCATAAAAAATTTAATGTATTAAATCTATATCATATTCAAGCTACATTCCTACAATAAATATCCACTCATTTCCAAAGTTTTGAGAAAAAATATTAGATAATGCAGTTCAGATTGACTAATAACATATAATTAGTGTAGTTTTTTATCTCTACATTTATTTTACAAAGTACTCTGATACTTCTTCATACTCTACTTTAATTTTCTTGCACATGGCCTTGTGTTATTGCTTAAGATGTCATTTAATTTAACTGAATTTATGGTAAAGGTATAAATTTTGCCTTTAGTTTTAATTTTGAGTGATTTTGATTTGATTGCCTTAGATTTGTTAAATTTGATTTTTGATAAATAGTTTTACATGCTTGATTAATATAGGAAAAATACAAAAATTCTTACAAAGTTTGCTTTGGTAGCATTTGTAGTCTTTTGAAGAAAAAGGAAATTTCGTGAATAATTAGTGGTCATGAGTTGCATGTTTTGAAAAGATAAAGAAAATTGTTTCTTTGATTGTCTTTGTTAAGAAAGTTGTTTTCTATAAAATTTGCATTCTTCCAACTCTCTTAGCTAGGAGATTCATTGAAAAAGAAAAGTAGTGTAAATCATCTTAGGTGCATATTTGTAGTGGTTGAGAGTCGAGTCTACACACCACTAGTTTCATCTCCACTACCTTTTGTCTTAAGAAAGCCATAAAATTAACGCTTAAAGTAAAATCAACTTAGTAACTTTTTATTTACTAGGGCTCTGAAACACCAATATAGATCAGGCTAGTGTCTTGGAGTAGGAGAGTAATAAACTCTCCAAGACAACAAAACCAAACAAGTAGCTTATCTTGTGATAGATTAAATCCAGCTGTTTCATTTATACTCTGGGAAAGCTCCTCTTAAAGGAGAAGCACGAGCTCGTGTCCGAACCAGTGAGGGGATCAATCCTCCCTCGTTGGGAACGATGCCAGACACGCACGTATTACAAACGGTAAACCTCGGATTAACCATTGTCGAGGAGCCAGGGGTCACTTGTCGGTAAACCTTGGATTATTGTCAAGGAGCCGGCAAGGGGATTGAGCTTGATACTCTGCCCTTGCGTGCTGTCGGAGTGTAGACTGTTCCCCCAGGTATACTTGTTGCTGTTGGTAACCTTAGTGACCATAATCTTTAGGATTCTACCGAGGTGACGGTGGAGGGAAGATCCCACTGTACCTGGAGCAGACGTCGGCTAGACTCACTTGGATTTCCCGGGGGGTTCACTTCACTCGAGACGGTTAAAGTGGAAGAACTTGTGCCGGTCTATTCATTAAGCAGGTTGCCGGGGTAACTGTTCCACCCACCACTTCTGTACTGAATCCGGTGATGTTGGGTTTCATCTCCAACTAGCGCTTTCGGTCCGGAAGGCTACTGTTTGTGCTTGGTTTGATGCCCTAGATTCTTTAGGCGTGTGCTTCAAATTTATTTGGTTCTTTAGAGACTTTAGGCAGTTTGCTTTGAGATTTTACTTTGTTTGCGTGTGCAGTAGTTAAAAGTCTTTAACTGTGGCGGAATTACCGAGACAGTCCCGTAGACTTCGGGGCCAGTCTCCTGAGATTGTTTCCGTGGCCGAATTGTTGAGGACATCCCGTAGAATTCGGGGTGAGGACACAAATTGCGTCTGGGGGGCAACCTCAAGGACAGTATATACCTGTGGTACAATACATTCCTCAAGGTCAACCCCAGCCTCAATATGTACCCCAAGGTCAACCCCAGTATCAGAGCCTTGTTTTGTTCATTTGTTATTAACCTTGGAATTCCCTAGCATTGGTAATCTTCAAGCTTATTACTCTCGATATTGGGGGTTTGTTGGGGACAGGTTTTATGTCTCTCCCTTTCATCCCTATTTGAAGGGACCCATTAACGCACCATCTTATGTGTCAGTGTTAGGCAGTTCCCTTTGACCAATTCCAGCGCAGCGACTCATCACAAGTCGCCCCTCGACAATAACATGGTGACCCCACCTCCAGAAAGAATTCATATGTCATGCATGGGTTAGTCTAAATTTGTCAGAGATATTTAAGCTTATTAATGACCCAATTTCTTATGATCTTAGTTATCGTACAATGTCATCTAAGATCCCCTGAATATTACTTAATCCCAAAGTGGTTTACGTGAAAAGTATAAAATATTTACTAAAAAATGAGACTTCCATGCTTAGTACACTATGCATTGATCAATACCATATTATTTACTCAAGCTAAATTATTTTCAATGCAATTTGTATAGGTATTTTAAGAATGAATAAGTGGGGGAGGATTAACGAGTTGGAAGTTGAAGACCCGGAAGATATGATACAATTTTCAGCAGAAGACTTAATATGGACAGAGATTGAGGGGGACCAAGTTGCAGTTATTCCATATTGTCGACTTGATGATTTCATAAGTGGAGAGGAATCAAATGAAAGTGCACCCACCCAATTTCTTCTTAAGAATCACCGAAGTAAAAAAATAGAGGATATCAAAGTCACCAATTACTCAACATTCTTGGAGTACAGTATGTGAGTCTCTATATGCTTTTTCAAGATATGTGTAATTTTTTCAATATGCATAAATATTATATCTAATTTGCAGTAATTTTTTTACGTACAGTTATTGGTGTTCATATGGTCCACAGTCGACAAGGAGAATTAGGAGTGCATCATCAGATCCAAAGACAACCCGCAATCGACATGAAAGTATTAAAGTTGGTTGCCAATGTCACTTCTTTGTGCGACGACTTGTGATGAGACCAGATGATGCTGTAATAATATATACTGCATGTAGACATATTGATGAATCCAATGTTATTTTTCATGGGACAGATGCAATCGGAAGGTCCATGAGATTCAATTATGCACCACATTTAAGTTGGCATATGCGATCTACAATCCAACATTTCGTTAAAAGAGGTTTTAATGCTACAATGATATGGGACAAGTTCATCTCTGATGTGAAGGATGGATCCGGTGAGTTATACACAGGGATACTTCGAGATACCTACATGACAAAAAAAGATATAAGTAACATTTACAATGATATCATAAGGCTAGAGTATGTTAAAGATCAAAGTGATCCAAAGAGTGTGGAGTGCTGGTACAAGGAAAACCCAAAGAGTTTTTTCTTCTACCAAAAACAAGATCTTGTTGAAAATATCCCTTTTATCATAGGCATACAAACAAAGTGGATGTGTTCAATGATGCTGAAATACTCTCACAATAATATTATCTCAATGGATTCAACCTTTAGTACAAATAAGTACGGGGTGAGTACATATTTATCCTAAATCCGATTCATTTATTTAACCTCATATTAATGCATGTATCTTATATAAATGTAATTATGCATATTTTTTGTAATGCAGTATCAACTTTACACCTTAATGGTTTTCGACGAACATCACAATGGGGTTCCAATAGCTTGGGTGATATCATCACGCAACACTATAGCTGATCTTTCTAAATGGATGTTGGCCTTACTTGCAATTGGAAACAAAGAGCGACCAGATTGGCATGTTCTTGCCTTCATCACGGATGATGCTACTGCTGAAATTGAAGCATTGAGGTGATGTGTTTATTATTTTTACAAGACGCATAAAAAATATTGTTAATGTATAATCTCACTAAAAATTATGTTATTGCAGGTCTACGATCAAGTGCAAAGTATTATTATGTGTGTGGCATGTTCGTCGTGCATGGTTGAAAAATGTTGGAAACAAGGTCAAAGGGAGGGAAAACCAAATACGCATTTTTCGTGGATTAGGTGAAATCATGCACATGTGTAAAGATGATGAATCTGTGCGAAAGAAAGTTGAAAGCTTATTTGAAGAATTCAGTGAACAAATTTTTTTTTTGGAATATTTTAGAAATACTTGGCTGTCCAACAACAAAATATGTAAGCTTCTTATTGGTGGTTATAATGACTCTATTTTTCATGTCATATGTATACTTATTAATATATAACTAATAAATTTCTTTCTACAGATATGTGGGCAAAAGCATACAGAAATTTTCCACATTCAAATCAAGATACGAACAACGCCATTGAATCTTACCATCGGTATATCAAGGAAAGGTACCTATGTGAGAAGAAAAATGCATGCCACAGAAGGGTTGATTGGTTAATCTATGTTTTGTTGACAAAGGTTGTATTATTTTACAATCATATGCACCGTTTAAAAGAAGCTGGTTTTGTACGACCCAGAAAAATACAGGAACAACTGAATTCATCCAAGTGTAGAGCTAAGAAAATCCCAAATGAAGATTGTGTGCCTGATGAAAAGAGTAATGACTACTGGGTTCGTAGCCAAAATAAGGATACTCGTGACATTTGGTACAATGTCATATATAAGGGTTCTAATCTACACTTCTGCAATTGCAATTGGGCGCTAAATGGAAATATCTGTAAACATGTATTGAAAGTTGAGATGTTAGTGAGTAACACTATTTTGGGTGAAAATGTAGCACCTGGTGTCACTGATCCCACGACAGAAAGGCCTAGAATTTTATTTGATTTGAATGAAACACCTATATTGGTCCCAGAAATCCAAACAGAGCTTTTTCCATGCTTTGATTCTCCTCCCAATCTGAATTATCATAATGAAACAAGCATTGATAATTTAGAGAATTTCTCATACAATGTTGAATCGACCAATGTACGACAAGATAGTGCATTCTCGGAACATGATGAGATGAAACGTGTTAACTCATCAACTCTTGAGAAATTGAGATCCATAATACCTACAAATTTGGAACAGGCATATGCATTGAACAACTTGGTAGACAAAGCTTGTCAAGAATACAACAAAATGTTTTTCAATACTATAACTCCATCCAAGATCACTACCAAGAGAAAACATAGTTTCCTGAGTCCAGTAAATAAAAAGAGGCGATGTGGTCGCAAGTCAAAGTCAGGGACAGATATACTACAATTTGAAAGGGTTGGACGAGTTCATGCAAGGAAAAAAAGAATGGATGAACAATTGGAGTCATCTTCTCAAAAACAAGGAAATATGGACCACGCGCCTGAGATAATTCAAGATTCTATTATACCCAATATTGGTATGGAAATGTCATGCTATGCATTGTTTTACGTTAAATGCGATATATTATCATGTTCAACACATTTGCATGACTATACGAACTATTTTTATTGTTACAGCTGAGGGACCCACATCGCACAACATTCCAAGTTGTCGAATTCGTTTATTCGATGAACATGCTACCGAAAAAAGATCTAGCATTGGGAACACTGCTTCAGCGATTAACACCCCAATATCCTCCCCAAGGGTGCTCCCCCCTATTGTTGAACCAATTAAGATGTATCATCGCCCACACCCACCACCTCTTTCCTCCACAAATTCTTCCATGCCTATAACCACCTCTGTAATACCTTCCCAATGCTCACCCCTACCCTTCAATCATCCACCATTCTCATTTTTTCAATCGTCCACCCTTAACATTCCAATTTGCCCCCCTAGGTTAATCCCCCGGCCTACAGTGCTTCCCACTATTGTACAACCGGTGGGGGTGTATCGTCGCCTGCACCCACTACCTTTTCCCTATTTCACATCCACCATGCCTTTATCCAGCGCCCCTGAACCATGCCTATATCCGTCACCAAGTGCTCCGCCATCTACCCAGGAAGGGTTGTCTTCTCCATTGCCTCAAATCCTCACGGTGAGAATGAGTATTTGATCAAAATATCATCATGAATTAATGAAATTGATTATATGCCTTTCAATTTTTACAACTAATTGATTATTGTAATTTTTTGCAGAGACATCAATTTGGAAATCCACCTGGGAGTGCCTCATGGGACGAGGGTGACTTAGAGACCCATACGGTAGATCGATCATGATGTTGTGGATCCATTATGTCATTGATGGGCATGAGATTCCATTATTTATGTTGGAAATGAAGTTCTATTTTGTAAAAAAGAAACATGTATAGTTGGACCTATTTTGAATAAAAAATACATAAATTTATATTTGTGTTTATGACAACATCTCCATTGAATTTTAAATCCTTATGTGGATGTGATGTTATATTCTATCAATGTTACATTACTTTTTGATGAATAGTTGTAACGGATTTTGTTTTTATTAGTTACAAATTATCAAGCTTATAAGTTAAGTGCTTCAACTAACCTTGTAATATCAATTAAACCATCCTTCAAAATAATTATTTGAGCTTTTCAATGGTTGGAAAATATGTATTATAGACTTCCCCATTATTCCAAATGAATCCCTCTTTTGATTTTCTAACTAATGTTTAATTAGATAACGTTTTAGAATTAAAATAATAAAGTATTATAGTGAATTACAAATGTATTGAAAACAAATATCAATTAAACCAACCATTAAACAATTGAAAACAATTAATTAAACCAACCATTGAAAACAATACAATTAATAAAACAAATACAATAGTTTGAGCTTTTCGATGGTTCGAAAACTTATGTTATATTGAAACATCCACAAATGACTCCAATTTTAATAATTGTATTTTGGGACGGACCTTCATTGATTTTTGGAGAAAGTTTATTTAATAAGGAAATAAAAATATTCAATATTCTTTTTCAAACTTTTGATTATGAGTTGATTATTCTCTTATTTTTAAGGAATTTAGACTTCTGTGATCCATAACATTGTTTAGATAATCTTTGGCAAAATCACATAACCAATCTTTTGTCGACGCGTTTCGAACCAACTAGTGTGGTTCATCGTCAGGACAAGTTGAAGAACCAATCCGGTTTAGCTGATTAAATAGAGTGTGCAGAGACTCCAACGGTTATCATGCCAACGGCTAATTTGACCTAATGATCCTAGTCAAACCATTAATTTAATTATTAACATTTCTATAAATAGCTAAAACAGGTAAATTTGTTAATTATATTTAAGATTAAAAAGATTAAATAATTGGTAAGTATTGCATTAAAATTATCATTTGAACCAAATTTAATAATTTTCATATTAGATTTTGAAATTATCATTATATTAAGTAATATTGGAAGATAAAACCTTATCACCAATGGAAAATAAACAATTTTCCATTCCAAATTACCATTTGTAGATGAGTGGACCATCTCTGTGGGAAATATCAAGAGAGCACAAATTCCAGATGGGTGGACCATTCGAGATCTATTTTTGGGAAATATTAAGAGAGCACAATTTCCAGATGGGTGGACCATTCGAGATCTATTTTTGGGAAATATTAAGAGAGCAAAATTTCCAGATGGGTGGACCATTCGAGATCTATTTTTGGGAAATATTAAGAGAGCACAATTTATAGATTCATGGAGACAAGATTGATGAATTGATTCAAACACTTCATACATATGGATAGATCCTTAGATAAGACCTCAATCTAAATGAGACCACCTATCCATCTACAAATAATGGGTAACATGTCTTTTCATTATTGATTTGTTAACAAACCCTGGATACCATGTATAATGTGTCATTTCATTATTGATTTGCTAACAAACCCATGCTTTGTTTGCCTATTTCAACTTCAAGGCCCAAACTGTGACAGTATGAGATAAGGAAATCATCTCATCCTAGGATGGGGATAATGGGGACAAATCTAGACAGTGTAAGTGTACACCATCTTGAAATGCTTACAAAAAAAATGTGTATAACATGTAAATTCAACATTACAATCCTATAGTTTGCTATTTAATTTTAATTAAAAGGAAAAAATGAAAAAACGTACTGCATTTTGTGTGATGTGATTACACTTTCACTTAGTTAATCACAACTGCATATGGCATTCTAATCATGATAGAACAAAATCAAGATATAAATCACAATCTTCCTGAAAGCGAGACTTTATTACAAGTAGAGGGGCACATTGAACTACAGAATATTTGGTTTAGATATCCATCTCGAAAACAAATTGTCTTTCAATATTTTTACCTTTCTATTCATGCTGGCAAGACAATAACACCTGTTGGTCATAACGGATTTGGAAAAAGCACAATTATTTCCATATTTAAATGCTTCTATGATCCCTATGCAGGTCATTTTCAACCCTCTCCTATCAATGAAAACATCTCTCAATAGCCACTCTCTTTTCCAAAATAGACAAATACTAGACATCATTCAACATATAGAAGTGAAATATGAGAAAAATTCCAGTAGTTGATACTTCCGTATATGCCCACATCTTCCGTATATGCGCACATCTTCCGTATATGCTCGGTGTCCGTATATGCCCAGTTTCCGTATATGCCCACATCTTCCGTATATGCGCAGTTTTCGTATATGCCCAGATCTTTCGTATATGCGCACATCTTCCGTATATGCCCAGTTTCCGTATATGCCCACATCTTCCATATATGCGCACATCTTCCGTATATGCCCAGTTTCCGTATATGCCTACATCTTCCGTATATGCGCACATCTTCCGTATATGCGCAGTTCTTGCGAGGTTGGCTTTGTGCACGTTCGTGCAACTCGTTTGCCCGGGTCTCCCTTGTCGGTTCGTTTCGGTCGTTCAGGCGCACATGCAAAATCGTTCGGGCGGGTCGTTTGAGGGCGCCCGTGTAAACTCGTTCAGGCGGGTCGTTCGGGCGAGTCGTTCGGGCTTGTCAAAAATGCTAAGTTGTGACCCGAGGTTGGCTTTGTGCACGTTCGTGCAGCTCGTTTTCCCGGGTCTCCCTTGTCGGTTCGTTTCGGTCGTTCGGGCACACATGCAAAATCATTCGGGCGGGTCGTTTGATGGCGCCCGTGGAAACTCGTTCGGGCAGGTCGTTTGGGCGGGTCGTTCGGGTGAGTCGTTCGGGCGGGTTTTTTGGGCGGGTCGTTCGAGCGAGTCGTTCGGGCGGGTCGTTTGGGTAGGTCGTTCGGGCAAGTCATTCGGGCGGGTCCTTCGGGCGAGTCAAAAATGCTAAGTTGTGACCCGAGGTTGGCTTTGTGCACGTTCGTGCAGCTCGTTTGCCTGGGTCTCCCTTGTCGATTCGTTTCAGTCGTTAGGGCGCACATGCAAAATTGTTCGGGCGGGTCGTTTGAGGGCGACCGTGTAAACTCGTTCGGGCGGGTCGTTCGGGCGGGTCGTTCGGGCCAGTCGTTCGGGCGAGTCAAAAATGCTAAGTTGTGACCCGAGGTTGGCTTTGTGCACGTTCATGCAGCTCGTTTGCCCGGGTCTCCCTTGTCGGTTCGTTTCGGTCGTTCGGGCGCACATGCAAAATCGTTCGGGCGGGTTACGACCTACACTAAGATTTCCAAATATCAACTAAACATATTTGTGAAGAGAATTGAGAAAATTCTAGAATCCATGCTATATCCTACCATGTGAAGATACAAAATCTTGGCCCTTGTTGATCATAGACTTATTGGGCAACTCACTAGGATTTGGCTCTTTCACAAAATTATGAAAACTTGTTTGAAGAATACCTATAAGCCTCATATCAAAAGACACAATGTTGTTGATCTCGTTTCCCGTCAAAGATAAATGTCAACATCCTAGGGACTTTTATATATTCTATGGTGTTTTTATAGAGGTGATACTCCTCTTTCACACACTCACATTTTCTGATTAACTCAAAAATGTGGAATTAAACATTCAACATATTCACCTTTGAGTGGACCATGTGATTTTAAAGAAAATAAATAAAAACAAAAAGAAGTAAATACTTGTTACACTGAAATTTGTCACCATGACTATCTGCAGTTAATATGGCTCCATCAATAGCCATATTGTCCTCCTTGTCAAGCCTCATACCTCTGCTCTTCGTGTCAAACTTCAAAAAGAGAGAAAGTCACTTAAAAACATGTTTATCTCTGGGTACGCAGGTTCTCTCTACCTTGCCTGCGTGTACGCATCCCAAACACACTGTACCTGCGTACTTGTACGCTATGTAAGCCAAAGGATGGGTGCGTACCCCTGTAAAGGTCAAAAGGCGCGAGTTTCATCTTTAAAAAGTTACTTGTGGTCACTTCTAGAGCCTTCTAGAAGAGTGTTTGATGTGTATTGAGCGCCTCCAGATGGTTCATGCAACCCTATGATAGAGGAACTTATCCCATCAAGAGAGGAGCTACCCCAT